>CABIKL010000041.1:0-38359 GCA_902196195.1 Aptinothrips rufus | reverse complement strand
ATAAGACTTCGATCTTTCGAATGGTTACCACCAATTTTGTGTGGACGCCATGCTAATCACGTATCCGCGAAGGAAGCGGATACACAACCGCCTCGCCCCTCACCCTCGTTTATGTACTTCGCCCTGTTCTTCGCCTTCCGGTTCAGACAGTCGTTGGAATACCCTATTACAAAGTTTTGTGAAATAATGAGACGGTGTCAGTATAAGCGGTATGGGAGCCGCGGCGGGCCGTGACGACCTCATCGCCCACGCCCGGCCGCCTGCGTTTCCACCCCCTGAGAAAAATAAACTGGCCTGTTGCATCCAAATGCAAAAACTGAAATAGTCGGAGTTCCCTTCACTGATCCGCTCGATCACCGCTGCACAGGTACGGCGCCAAGTACTTCCTGGGCGTGGGCATGCTGGTCAACTCAGTGTTCGGCATGCTGGTGCCCCTGTCAGCGCGCTGGGGGCTCGTGCCCCTCATCGTCGTCAGGTTCATCCAGGGTCTGGGAGAGGTAAGAGGATTTAGTGTGGAATCTGGTAGCAGGAAAATGATCTAATTCACAACCCCGCAACCAATTTCAAAACAATACGAAAACACGTGAGTCGAATGCGAGTCCCGCACTTTGACTTTCTCCGATTGTCCGCTATTACTTGAGCCCACGAGCAATTACAGAACTTTAATCGTCCGCTCCCATCCAGGAGTACAGAACCGTCCCATGCTCCTTGCTCCCATCCACGCCATAGGTTGCCTCAAAACTGCGAAATTTGGCGCGAGCGGGCCACCTGTCACAAGAATTTTGATTCCGCGTGATGTTAAATTGTCACTATTTTTGTAGGATTGAGTGTTGTGATTTATTGCAGGGCCCCATCGTGCCGTGCACCCACGCCATGCTCGCCAAGTGGATCCCGCCCAGCGAGCGCAGCAGGCTCGGCGCCTTCGTGTATGCAGGTGAGCTGCCCGTCTGCACTAGGAGCGGTTGATTTAACAGATGACTTAAATCTTATCGTTAGAGCAACATCACGCTCACGGCGTCACGTACGAGAGGAAGGAAAATTTTTATTCTATTTCAAAATTTGCGTGCATCGTGACAGTAGTGCCCTTCGCTGATAGTTCGTTGTCAACTCGTTAATTGGTGTAATGACAGGCAGGGCAGACCTCGTCACGACCCCGCGTCACGTCAAGTCACCACTAACTAGCAGGTCACGCATAGCGCATAGCGCGAGTGACACCCGCTCTTCTCCCGGCACAGTGGGAGAGTGCCTCTTTGGTCATTCCCTTGCGGACCCTCTGTGGAACTGAAGGGGGCGGTGAGGACCTCAACCGTAGCATGGTCGCTCCCTGCTCTGACTAGTGTATCATAAATTAAAAATAATAAAAATCTAACCTAACCTAACCTAACCTAACCTAACCTGTCGTCGGAATTCTGTCGCGCGTGGAGCTTAGTAAGTCGAATGGTCTGTTGCAGGCGCCCAGTTCGGCACGGTCATCTCGCTGCCGCTGAGTGGGCTGCTGTCGCGGTTCGGCTTCGCGGGCGGCTGGCCCTCCATCTTCTACGTGTTCGGCGCGGTGGGCACGGTCTGGTCCGTCGCCTTCCTCGTCTGGGTGTACGAGGACCCCGACATCCACCCCCGCATCAGGGACGCGGAGCGCAAGTTCATCGTGGGCTCGCTGGGCGGCGAGAAGACGGAGCAGGTAACGTGTAGGAGGGGGAGTGCGGCTCCTCACAGAAAAACCAAAACCCAGAATCTGGGGCAACTCAACCCAGAAACCAAGGGTAAAAAATTTTTTATTTTGGAGGCGATTATGAGACCTATTTCAAAATGATCAGGCAGCTTCGAAACGCGTTTTTGAATAGGGGTCTCAAAATCACCTCCGAAATAATGTTTTTTTACCCTTGGTTTCTGGGTTGGTATGCCCAAGATTCTGGGTTTTGGTTTTTCTGTGCTCGCAGGCCCCTCGCCGCTCGAGCAGTCAATGAGACACATGTCCTGTGAGCAGACGCCCGCCATCCCGTGGATGTCGGTCCTCAAGTCGATGCCCTTCTGGGCGGTCCTCGTCGCCCACATGGGCCAGAACTACGGCTACGAGACGCTGCTCATCGAGCTGCCCACCTACATGAAGCAGGTCCTGCACTTCAGCATCGGCTCGGTGAGTAGCAGCCAGCACGGTTAGCACGGCGTCAGCTGACTCCGTCAGACTCCGTCCTCATCACCGCTGTGCTCCCTTCCAGAACGGCTTCCTCTCCGCGCTGCCGTACCTGGCCATGTGGATCATGTCCATCGTGGTGAGCGTCGTGGCAGACTGGATGACATGGACAAAGGGGGTCTCGCTCACCACCACCAGGAAGCTGCTCAACAGCATAGGTGAGCCCCGCCGCGTACAGCATACAGTCTCTGACTGGCGGGGTATTGACTGCTGCTCTGTCCCAGGGATGTTCGGGCCGGCGCTGGCGCTGGTGGCGGCCTCCTAGGGCTCGTCCAGGCGAGGTCCGATCTTACTTCGACCGACCGACCGACCGACCGACTGTCGGCGAATGCGAATAGCAATATGATGTTATCTTGTTCCCACTCACGGTTCACGCACTTTTTAGGATCTTCTAAAACCAGAACAACACAAATTGTACGACTCTTCCTTCATCTTCCTTAAGATAAACACTAAATAGATTCCACGACTCGATGCGGTACGCGGGACGGCACTGAACACACATTGCTATTCACTTTCGGCGTTACTCCGTTGTCGGTCGGTCGGTCGAAGTAGGATCGGACCTCGCCTGGACGAGCCCCTACACGGGCTGCTCGGCGCCGCGTACAGCATGCAGTCTCTGACTGGCGGGGTATTGACTGCTGCTCTGTTCTAGGGATGTTCGGGCCGGCGCTGGCGCTGGTGGCGGCCTCCTACACGGGCTGCTCGGCGCCGCTCACCGTCGCGCTGGTCTCGCTGGGCGTGGGGCTCATGGGCGGCACCATGAGCGGCTACCGAATCAACCATCTCGACATCTCGCCGCGCTTCGCCGGCATCCTCATGAGCCTCACCAACTGCATCGCCAACGTGTTCGCGCTGCTCGCGCCGCTCGTGGCCGGCTTCATCATCGAGGGCAAGGTGAGCGCTTGAACCGCCAGTCAGCCTGCTGCTGCTGCTCTGACCTCTGACCCCGCGAGACTGACTAGACTAACCTTCCACCCTCTCCGCAGCCGACGCAGGCGGCCTGGCGAGTGGTGTTCTTCATCAGCGCGGCCGTCTACACCGTCACCGCCGGCTTCTACCTCATCTTCGCGTCGGGCGACGTGCAGGAGTGGGACGACCCGGACAAGGACGTGTACCGCGAGGTGGACCTGGGAGCGTCGGCGCCGAGACGCCAGAGCAGGAGAGACAGTCAGCTGGAGCAGGCCGAGACCACCCTGCAGACGGCCTGAGTGGCAGTCCTGTTTCAGTGCAGAGTGGAAGTGGAGAGTGGAGCTCCGGACTCAGAACGAGGACACTTCTCACTGCGCAGTGTAGCACCCTCCCTCCCTCCCTCTCCGCCAGTTGGCCTTCCCTCCGCCGCGCCAGCCAGCCGGGCTGCAGCCAAGCCAGCCAACCCGTGCGGACGGGACGGGGGAGGACAGCGACGCGGCGCCCCCTGGTGCGGGGGTGAATGGGGCGCTGGCGCCCGGACTGTTGTTACTTGTTAGTTGCATGTCAGAAATAGGAGCCATGTAACGGTGCCTGATGATGGAGAGACTGACTGGACTGTTCTACTCGTAGTCTGAGACTATATATTGAAAGCAACATTGTCTATTTTTAACGGACTGAATTTTAAGAGCACCTCAACACCACTGAATGTATTACTCTTAATCTATTTTTAATGTTTTACTCAAATACACTCATCAATAGTGTATTCTTATCCCAAGTGCTGCGTTGTCTGGAAAGCAGGCAATCATTGCATTGAAGGCTACCGGAATTTCGTTCCATGTTGTGTTAGGCTCTAAATTTTTATTTAAAGAGTAAAATTATGAGAATGATCTTGTTATGTGAGGGTGTTTATTATTTGCATTTCTGTGATTGAAGCTATCAGAGCAGCATCATAGGTTTTAAATGGGACAGTTTTCAATTTTCAGCAGACAAGCAAAATATGCAGATTGATTGACTGTGTTTTCCATAAGAAGGTCCTTATTCTTAGCACATATGTATTTATTTCTGTAATATCTTACATCTATCGATATTTGAATATCTATGTTTTTAATTCATAGCTGTGCCACCCTTCGTTTGCTACACTCGGCTACACTTCACTTCACTTTTTTTCTTTTTTTTTTTTTGGTCACTGGTAGATGAGCAATTGAATAGGCAAGTCTGAAGAAATACTCGTAATAGACATTTCAGTGAATGCAGACTATTTTCATTGCAGGTGTGTTACAACCAGCTCAATAAAACAAGTCATAATGCTCAAGAAATTTGTGATAGTTACAAACATATGCAATGGACATGGGTTGATTACATTTTCATGGTTTGTGATACATAAAGGTTTTTTGCACTGGGTACAATAAACCACTTCCTTTTCTCATAAAAGCTGTGGCAAATCACAACGCCATGTATTTTTCAATTCACACTTAAAAATTGGTGAAAAAATTATTCTTTTTGTAAGGGAAGACAGGTATTGAAAAATATTAGCCAAGGAAAGGAAATGGAAAATAGTAGGTGAAAACCTCTGAACATCAACTTGAAATAATTTGGTTAATTATTTTAGAACTTATGGTATGCAAGTCAACAAACTTTGGGAAATCACTGAGAGCGTTCAGAACTTAGTAAAGGCATTCCATACTGTAGAGTTCCCAGAAATGCTCGTGCTCTGCATAATTAATTTTTTAACAAAAATAAACATTTTTGCTTTTGAGAAAAAAGTCGCACCTTTTTAAACATTAATGCTACTGTTTAACTCATAAAATTTGACAAAGCTTGTTTTAACCCAGTTTTGTCGCTTTTTCTGATGTTGCTCAATGGAACTTGGTATATGATTATCAGGCCACATCCTGTAAAATCTCTCATTATTTTGTGTTAACTTTCACTGCTGAAATAAGAACATGAGGATGAAGAATATGGAATTAAGGTCAAGAAAAGACTAAACATAATATTTTTCAGGCACAATTTATTGACACTTGCTTGTTACAATATGACATTCGAAACCTGTTTACATTGCATAACCACAACTGTCAATGCAATAAATTTACTATCACTGCTATTACTGATAATTTATTTTCCTACTGTTCCAATTCCAGCAATCAGATGCATTCATGTTTCAAGAACAACACGACAACATCAATCTTCTAACATACAAGGAGCATCCATTTTATAGTTTGCAATTAAATAACAGATGATCACAATCACTTTCATAATAATATGAATTACATTAGTTCCTTCCGAGCAGTCAGTATAAATAAGGAATCTAAAACATTTCTATTAAAATAAATTTTAGTGTCATAAATTGAATTTTTTCACACTTTTTTACAGTTTGTAAAGCTAAAGAATATTAATACCTAATGTGCTCCCAACCTACAGAGATATCGGAGCTGCAACATTTTCACATCCCCGGTGTGCAGCTCTACCACCCCTTCCTGCGTGTCAATTGATAACAGCTGCCCAATGGACTCCCTATCTTCTCCCAGGATTACTTTCACCTGGTCACCTTGTTGAGGCGCCACTGGCTCCAAATGCTCCTGTAAGATGCTTACGGTACGGTCTTCATCAGGCAAGAAGACAGCACACTGTCCTCCCTGGGAACAAAAGACAGAAAAAAAAATCAACATTTTAATGGAAATAACCAGATTCAACTAGAGACAAGCAATGTCTAAGCACTGTACTCACCGATATCCCCCTGATAATTCCAGTCTGACCGCAAAGTCCGGGATCGTCGTGGCTATCACGAATCCGAACTTCTATATCCACCGTGTGCCACTCCTGCAGAGGTGGTTGGTCGACAGCACCGCCAGGAGTGTATGGCGCATATGGAGATGCCGCTCCGCTTGGAGTCATTGGACTGTAGCCACCAATGGGAGAAGGAGTTCCATATGGAGCACCACCAGAAGGAGATGGGGTGTACCCAGATGGACTGGGAGTTGCCCCATAGGTTGAGCCCGATCCTGGAAACAAACAATAAATAGTTTTGAAATTCTATCCAGAAATCAACAACTTCCTCAATAAAAGAAAAATGTGGACATCATCTTTTCTGGGGACTCTACAAAAATTAAGTCTTCTTACCTTGATATCCAGTTGGACTTGGTGATGGCTGGAAAGGAGATGGTGAGTACGACTGCTCTGACCCAGAGCCATACATAGTACCGGGAGTTTGAGGAGTATAAGGACCACCTGCCTGGTAGCTTGGAGTGTCTTAAAATAAAAAAGATACAAATGAATTGCAGGTTTGCTTGTTACTGAAATAAAAAGTTAAAATCATGAGATATGTGCAGGAAAACATTTCCTTACTTGGATTGTACCCAGGTGAAGGTGATGCTTCATCGAGTGAGTAGGAATCAAGATCACTGGAACGGTGGGCAGGTGTGTTTGTAACAGTCGGATCCCAAGCTCCACTTTGACCAGGAGTACGAGAGCCATCGTGTGAAGGTGTCATGCTGCTGTAATGAGGAGTGCGGTTGCCCACTGAAACAAAAATGCATAAATTTATCAGATTAGTGAGATAAAAAGAAAACATGAGAACAAACACTGATTGGGGAAAGATCTTACCTTCGTACATCGGCGTCTGCGATCCGTGAAGAGGCGTTTTGTTGCCTTCGCGATACATTGGAGTTTGACCAGAACCATAGGAGGGAGTCCTTGCATATGAGGTGAAAGATCCATCCTGGTATAACAAATGTATTGGTTAATGTACTACTCTTTAAGGATGTTTCAAGGAAAAGATAAACTCATTGTGCATAAAATTAAAGTGTCAACAAAACTAAGTATTATACCTTTGAAGGCTGGCCCACAGCAGCAATGTGTGAACGATCAACTGATATTGTTTGACAAGAGGAGTGAAGTTCTACTCTTGCAGTGACATCTGTAGCATCCTTAACCATACCCACATTGCCTTAAAACAGAATACAGTATGGTAAGTGCTGGTATCCGACATTCAATTTCACATGATATAATGGAATCTTGAGGCAAAATACCTTTGAAAGGACCTCCAGTGATCTTAATGGTAGATCCAATGAGATCCCTGTCACGTCTGACGTTGTGGCCCCCCCTGCCTCCACCGCGCCCTCCTCCTCCTCCAGATCGAGCTGGAGTCATGCCACCACGGCCACCACCGCCAGGATGCATTGGTGAAGTGATTCGAGGTGACATAATCATGCCATAGTTGCTTCCTCCCAAAGTGTTCATACTGGAAATGCTCTAATAATTCACAAAGAAAACAAAAATTAGGAGTCCATAAACTGACATTTCTTCAACTAAAAAGAGAAAACAAAAACAAAAAATTCTTGATAAATACCTTGTTACCACCAGCCAACAGAAGATGTCTTGCTTTGCATACAAATATACCACCATTATCTAAATAGGTACGGGAGTGTAGAAAGGCAAAGTTCCGATATATGTGTTTAATCTCCCCATCTCGGCCCTTAGAGAAAACAACAAATCATCAATGACACATCTGGTTCCATTGGTCCCTATGAACACTCAATACTGCCACAAAATGAATCTAAGTAAATGAACATACTGAATGAGGGCCGTCAATGACTTTCACGATATCTTTCCGATGGATGGGATTGTGCTCTGAATCCAGGGCTGCAGCAAACCGAGCTTCCTTGCGTTTATGCAGAGCTTGAGGTTTAGCTTCCACTACTTTCCCTTGCATACTAAGGACGTGGAAATTCTCACGCTCCAAACGAACAATGACTCCCACAGTCTGGGCACTAAAAAGTTAAAAGCCAGCGATCAAACAATCTTAATTCAAAATGAAGTCAGAAGAAAATACTAATTTACACAATAACTTACTCAAGCATGACCATATCACCCCACTGAAACTGCCCCATGCTGTCGACACCAGTTGCTCGATCCGAGCAAAGCTGCAAATCACGAGGCAATACTTCCAATTCATGCATAGTAAGATCGGAGAAGAGGACAACTCGATTTTCTTCCACTCGAACGATCAAGCCAGTGTCTCCTTCATATCGGCCACTAAGCACTTTAACATGGTCTCCCTGTCTGAAGTACTTGCGCAATTCTGAGGCTTGGAATTCCAATGGGTCCTGGGAAGGAAATGCAATTATTAAATTGTGCAAAAAAAAGACAGCACTTTCAATGGTAAGTGCTAGACATAATATGCACACCTGACATTGAAAGTAAAAAGTACTAAAAAAAGAATGGGGAAAGATGAGTAGAAAATTGCAATTTGCTTTACTAACCGTGAGGTCTTCATGCTTGGGCATAATGATTATCATGTTGCCATCAATCGATACAATTTTGCCTTGCAGATGCATTAATTCTCCTTCACACACTTCCACATTGTCTCCAGCAGAGAACTGATGAGTGATTGCTTCATCTTTACCCGTTGCTGATGTTGGGACTTCAATATCAATACCTTCGGGAGCCTCTTCAAAGCGCTCAAGTTCAGAGAGTGTGGGTTTCACACCTGTACAAAATACAAGTTTTAATAATGAACATTATTTTAAAATATACCTGTCAAATCAAAAGCAAATAAATTTTTGAACTGTACCTTCAGATACAATAGCGCTCATGATGAAGTTCTTGTATAAAAATCCCTTCCTAGAATATCGATTTCCTTCAAAGATAAGGAAATCTCCATCACTTGTCACTTCACCACCAATAGCACGGATTGCCTCAGGATCAAATGGTTTAGCAGGAGGACGTTTCTTCTTCTTCTTCTTATCATTATCAACCTGAGTTGTACGTAAAGCACCTCGCAAGCGAGTGTAGTCAATGCGGGGAAGAAGTTTCAAGTGAACTTGATTCTGAGCGATATCCACATAGTCAACTTGGGCAATGTCATCCCTGTATATTCCTCTTTTCAGACGCACCCATTGTTTGGGGCGCAAACCAGTCTGTTCCTTAGCCACTCGCAGCACATCAGTCATTTCTTTAATGGGTACCATCTGTTGTTTCCAAATTCCCATGCGTAAATTGCTAACATTTGTTATAGCAGCTTTTACGTGAGGCTGCTTGTATGCTTCAATATAAACATAACCCTTCACTCCCTCAGGAGCAACCACTGATTTAATCTGCAAGGGCTCATTTGTGAACTGATAAGTGATCCATTTTCGCATCAGTAGTAATGCAGTCGCCTTTTCTTCACCCATTCTACACTTCACCATCCACAAGTTTGGATCTCTGAAATTGAAAGTTAAATATGAAAAATACGAAGAAAACTGAAGAGGTAAGTGCACAAGAATGGCATTTAATAAAATGTTCCCTAATATGAAGAGGAAAAAAAAATTAGAAAGAAAAAAAGAAAGAGAACTCACTTTACACCAGGAAGTAAAGTTTGCTGAGTGATTTCATCTGACATTTCTTCGCCACCATCTCCAAAGTGTCGGGCTGCAACAGACTCATCAGCATATTTCTTGCGCAGGTATGCTTCAATTTCATCCTCTCTTTGAGAACTGAAAATGGAAAATGGCAAATGTTAATTCAGTTATGTATGACTGCCAGTCATCCACAAAATCATACTCAAGTTTTATGAATCTAAATATCCTACTCCCAAAGATTTGTTCCTCTTCTTCTTCCTTCAATTTCTCGAGCAGTCGGTCCCAGTTCATCCACTTCATTACCAACAATGCCAATCTCCTGTGCACCATCTTCCCAGTCCTCTTCATCTTCTACTTCATCATCAACTTCTGCTTCATCAATAATAAAGCCACCAAAACGATCATTCTTCTTCTTCTTGCGAGGACGGTCATCTTCTTCTTCATCTTCTTCATCATCATATTCCTGTAGATAGAGATCAATATGCATAAAATAATTCTTACCCACACCAAGACTCAAAAAAAAAAAATATACTTATACTTACATCTGAACCAAGATCTTCTCCCTCTGGCTCCTGCTCATCTTCCACCTCTTCATGTCCTTCTTCAGCCTCGGAACCAGATCCTGAGTGGGATCTACAAAATTGAATTTTAATTAGAAAGGGTCAAATGTGAGATATTAAAATATATTAAGTAAAAATCTGTAAATTTAAAAGGGTTGCTTACCTTCTTTTACGTTTCACTGGTCTTACATCAGATCTGAAATAAAGCAACAATATTTTAGCTTGATATCGTAACGAAAATAATATCAAAAGTATTAAGCATGTTTTGGTCATTCCCGAGGATTTGTTAGTTATGCCCTAATGGCATACAGCAACAAACACAACATTGATTCAAGAGAAATTATGTGCAATGACGAATCTGACATCTGTTCGACTCACCCATCATCTGATCTTTGTGGAGATCCACTTCTTGATCTGGAAGGGGATCGGGAACGGGAGCGGGAGCGGGAGCGGGATCTGGATCTGGAGGGACTTCGAGATCTTGACGGCGATCTAGAAGGTGAGCGACTACCTGAGCGCGATCTGAATGGATACAAGAAAGTAAAATCATAAGCATTATAGCATAAAGACTAGGCAAAGCAGCACCAATTTCAACTTGTCAGTGCAACAGAGTGGAACACTCACCTGACTGAACCTCGCTCATCATCACTTGCTTGATTGGGAGCTTCATCTTCGGATCCACTTCCCCGATTGCTCCCGGAATAATTACTTTCTGAATCCGACATGACGTTTAGTCTCTGGAAAAGAACTTACTGGTGAGACTCGGATGGCAATCTATGTGATCAATATCCTATTACAATACAACGACACTATGGAACTTTCATCAAGAGAACATAAGGAGAGGTTTTAGGTAAGAAGACTTTTAAGACCGGCATCAAATAGGGCCAAAACATAATAGCCTATGATAGCTAAAAGTCGAAAAGACTACAGTAACCTAACCTTCCCAATTTTGCACAATACACAAAAGGATCGTACATGAGTCGGACTTGAACCGGATATTTGATTAAAGAGAACACGGTACACACAAGCATTTCCAATGCCAAATCACAATTGTGAGTACTTACATCGACATCTAATCTGCAAGTGAAACATCTGTATAAAAACAAACCGATACTATCACCTGCTGACGCGATAATGGCGACAAGAAAGGCTGGCCAGCAAGATAGAACAGAATACGAAACTCGGAAAGTTTTTGTTACGCCTGTTACGCATACAAATTTTAGAGCCACATTTGAATGCCATGCACATACATCAGTAAACTGAACTGAGTAAAAAAAATACAGATTTTAAGGAAGAGACGGCTTTTATCAAGTTCCATAAATTTTGAACTGTTGGTCACCAACAACGTGGCCTTCTCATACTCTCGGTTTCATTACCTTTCAAAATCTTTAATCAATAAATCAGCAATCTGGCAACGGTGGATCATCGCGTCGCATCCAGATCAGGTCCAGATCATCCTGCCCGGATCTTTGATCATGGGCCATCATGGGCTGATTTATTGGCAAGTATCAACTCATATGACATTCTACCCTCCGGTTGGTTCAAGTCCCCGCATGTATTTTTCTCGACGTAGATAACCTCTTGACCTCACGTCTGCGCGTAAGATCTCTTACACCCCGTTGAATGCATGTTCTTGAGTGATAGCTGCACTCTTTAACCCATTTTAACAGCTCACTGGCTCCTTTCATCGATAGTCATGGACGAGCACCTCCACAGTCCAGTATTAAGGACATTCTCCGAATGTCTTGTTTGTGGTACCCCTTATTTAAAGCATCTTGGGGGTGCCATCTCTGTGCCGTGAGGATGTGACTATTTTAATTTTTGGTAAGGATTCTCCTAACAATGGTTGTTGCGGGCACGTTCTTCTTGGTTTAACTTTTCACGACATCCACGGGACTTCCAGTGTAATGGTCATCTTTCTTGCAAGGGGCATGCCTTGTCCTCTTCTGATGAATGCTATAACCTCAACGCGAAGCCGGCATGGTTTGCGCGTTCGTTCTTTTCTGTGGCGATGATGTTACCACGCATGGTTTCGTAACCTTGGCGCCCGATGTCCTATGCATCGTTGTCCGCGCTCTGTTTTTTCGATGATAACCCAAGTCTTTCCCCCGATGTGATGCCCACGATGAAGGTAGCGGGGTCGTTTCACCGTATTTGAATAAACGCCCGTCCATTCATTTCACTTCTCCAATTTTCATACGTTTCCTTATTTTTCAGAATGGCCTTGAGCAATTATAAGAATCCCTGTGGTCGCAGCTTCAAACACGTCAACTGAATGCAAAGCTGGGAACAGTCTTCAGCCTGGGGAGCCACCACATTCAGCGACAAAGCTTCCTGGTTAGCCTGCAAGTTGTGTTACCACTGTTAATCACTCAAGTGGTAACTACCTTGCGGGCTAGACAGCCATGCTTTTTCAACTTTGCTGCTGTGGCCTCCACAAGTTTGACGTCTTTCATGAAAATCACAGAAGAATTCATCCCTGTTATGCGTGGGATGGCCGGCAAGTTAGAGCCCTCTTGTTAAGTTAAGGTTGGAGGTAACTAACTTGCAGGCCAAGCCACAAGTGATTTGAATACATCAGTATGGGATATTGAGGTACGTTGTGAAAGTTTCATATTTTTATTCAGCCTCTTTTACAACTATTTTATGAAACAATAAGATTTTCTTGATAGTCTCAGTTACAATGAACAAAATAAGAAAATATAAAGTGAAATCTCCTGAGAGTATATTGTGGAAGGTTCTTGATGGTGAATGACATGCCCTGCTTGAGTTCACGATCAGTATCTCTTGTAGCTTTCATAGTTAAGTCATGCCTGCCTGGACCATCAAATTTTAGGGTCATTAGGCTGAAGCTTAACCATTCCCTCTGAAATTTCCCAGCATTTTTTTGCTACATTCATATCTGAGGCGCCTCTTGACAAAGAATGTTCCTAAAATTAAAAATACATAGTGATGTTAAAAATTTCTATGTTTTTACAACAATGTCTTCACATGTGAACTCATTCATCCCCTCAAACTTACTTTGCAGTCCATGAAGTATTTTCCACTGACTCCCTCTACTTCCTGTGAGCATGCCAAGTATAAGGTTGTCTGGGCACCTTGTTGAGGGGTCTGAAATTGATTACATGATTGGAGTCACTAAGCATTGAATGGAACAACTTACAACCTGTCAAGAAAAAATCGCATGCGAGGCTCACCTTGAAGCAGGTTTTGCAAACCAGCTTTATTGGGAGATTCAAGGGGAACGGTACGTTCCTCCATATGCCAGTATCAATCATTCCTGGGTGAAGGCAGTTGGCTGTAACTCCGGTTCCCTCCAAGCGCCTTGCTAATTCATTTGTGAAAAGTATGTTTGCATACTTTGACACATAGTACAAGTAAGCTGGTAGCTTGCGGGTAGGATTCATGTTATTTAAATCTATACTAGAGAATTTGTAGAGTTCTGATGCTACTACTACAACTCGGCTGGGTTTTGACTTCTTTAAAAGGTCTGTAACATAAATACAAATAATGAAATTTCTCAAAGATTCTATGTATTTGATTTCTTATTATTTCTACTTACCTATGAGTAAATGTGTCAAGAGGAAAGGTCCATAATGATTAGTAGCCATTGTGATTTCAAGTCCATCAGGAGATGTCTTACGGCCAAAGGTATTAGCCATGCCGGCGTTGTGAATTAGAACGTCCAAACGAGGTACTGTTTTGTTAATCTCGGCGGCAAAGTCTCTTACTGACTGAAGGGATCCAAGATCTAGTTTTTGAACCACAACAGACTGGTTGTTGGTCTCTTTCACAATTTCATCTGTTCAAAATAAAAATTTCAATTCACGCTGGTTTTTAAGCTACCATATACAACGCATAAGATTTATTATAAATGTCTTGTTTCTACCTTTGACCTGGTTTGCAGTCTCCAAGTTCCTGCACGCCATGATGACCCGTGCTCCCCTTCTGGCGAGCTCCAGCGCTGTGATCCGGCCGATGCCTGCAACAACCGAGTTTTATTAGGACATTAGTAGACAAAGTGTTACTCACAGCCAGCGATTTATTTATTCGAGAGGCTTCCTCTGGAGGCTGGAAAACAGTTCCGCGTGAAATGCACGCCGACGTCAGGTATAAAGTACGTCATTTGATGACGTCACGAAAACTCTGCTAGGCAACTTCTGCGCACGCTTGCTCGGCAGTTTGCGGCAGAGGGTAACTTGGTAATTTTTGCAACCCGTCTTATGGTCCGCCAAGTTTCGGTTGTAACTCTTGCTGAGCGTCGGTCATCCATCCAGGAGGAGGAGGAGGAGGGGGTCACCAGGACCTCCAGGACCCAGGCCCAGGACCGTCCAGGACACATCTCCACCTCGTCATCGTGGTTGTTCAGGGCTTCCCAGCCGCAGCAAGTGACGTCCGTGGACTTCCCCCTTTCCCCTCCTCCCCTCGCCATAAAATGAAATGTGTGATAAATGTGCAAAATATGATGTGTTCAACAACACGCAAGTGCTCTTTTAAGGCAGGGAAGATTTCCTCTTATTCCTTTCCTCTTAATAGAGGAACATAATTGAAAATTAGCATTGATCCCTAGAACGCTGAAGACTCTCAGCTGAAATCAACGCCCACTGATTTTGACCTTTGGCGTCAGAGGTACTATCGACATATTTGCACAGTAAGACAGTAGCCGATCAGGCCTGACACGTGGTAGGGGTAGCTAGACATGCACATCCAGAGAGATTCAGACGAGCGCATGATTTGAAAGTGAGAGGGAGTGGTTTATGACTTCAATTCTGATCACTATCAAGAACCCGAACATTGAGAGAAGTCGTTCAGCAACGGGAAGTCAGACGACGTGACGTACTTTTCGCTTGGGTTGACTGGCCTGGCCTCAGAGCGCCTCACTAGTCCATTGAGTAATTTTGCGTCGACGTCGAATCGTCTGTCGAAATACGCATAAAATTTGACACGCCTCAACTACAAAAGTTTCGAACGACCGTCGAGGAGACGTCGAATCGATTCTTGGGTCAAATGTGTGTCGACATTGAAGTCATTAAGGACGTCGATTCGAAGTCGACGCACTGGGAGAGCACTCCCGAGCGACGCGGCTGAAGAGCGTCCAACGCAACAAGACTAGGCCCCTGCAGCTCCAGTACATACCGGAGTTGGCCCCGGTGACGATGACGGTCTTGCCCTCCATCTTCTCCTTGCCGCGGTAGACTCCCAGCGTGATGAAGCAGTACAGGTTGATGAGGGCCAGCAGAGTGAGCGCGCCGCTCACTAGCGCTGCAGCGGCGAGCGCCAGCAGCTCCGGCCCCACCTCCAGCATTCCGGGCTGTCTCCTCTGCAGTCCTGGCTCGTCCTGGAGCTGGAGTCCAGACTGGAGTCACTGCGGAACACAGCAGCGCCGGGTCACGAGGCAGCTCCAAGCACGGGGACAGAATAGAATAGCACGGCCTCGGTGCCGCACGTGCGAGAAGAGTTTCTCTCTCAGTCTCCGTTGTTTTTGTCGCCGTATCATGTGGAGAAGCGCCCGCGGCCCCTGCGTGCCCCGCGCCCCTCCCCCTCCACTGGCTTGACCGGTCGGTCATTCACTGTAATCCCCGGCCCGGCCCGGCTCCCCCCAGCAGTGGGAACCACAGACTGTTCTCTGTGGTAGGAACCCCGGGCGGCTCCGCGGGCAAGGGGGGACCTGCCGGGGGCCTGGAAAGGTGTGTGTGAGCGGGGGGGGGGGGGGGGGGGGGGGGGGGGGGGGGCTAGCTTTCAAGGGCATCACGCCTCCGTCGTAAGGTACACTGCCTCCAGAACAATTCCACCTACCCCCACTCCTCTCTCTTCCCCTCTCTCTCCCTTCCCCGAGGTATCTACCTACAGTCCCTACAGTAAAGTGGCTAGCTGTCAACTTGGAAACGTATCCATTTATGAAAAGAAGAGCATCGCGGAGGATAGAAAGACGAGTTGTTAGTTCCCTAGGAAGCGCCTGTGTAACAGAGGGTAGGCAACCCGCTTCTCTGCCGTGCGTTGCAGAACTTGACAAGATGGTTAGCTCGCTAACAGCAAGGATCTGAGCAGGGGCGTAGTTCGCAATAATTTCCGGGGGGGGGGGGGGGGGGGGGGCGAGGAACCTAAATGCAGCTGCTTTACATAGACATCTACTCATCTACTGCAGCTATGGAAAATCGCGTCTCGAAACCGTTTCGATCACCACTTTTCACTGGGTGGTGCGGCGTCTGCCGTGAAACCCAAGACGAAAACTTACGACACTTTCGTCCTAAGGACTGTTGCCGGTGCCCCTTTCGCCGGAAGAGAAGACAACTGTTCCAAGCTGAATGTGACTTGATAATTCGCATCCAGCCAGGCAGGCGTTGTCACCGCCTGGCGCGCTTTCGACGGGGGGCGCACGGGGAGTGAGAAATAGCTCGAGAACAATAGAACGTATAAACTTGACTGAACTTTGGACATCGCGACCTATCCAGCGAGGATATCGAAACCAATAACCAAATGGAAATTACAATCAGCCAGCGTGTCAGACTTGCTGTAAACACAGGTCTGCTTCTCTTCCTGATTCGTTTGACAGAGCGCACTCAGGCCGGTGCTGTGCGCGGGTTAATATCATGATTCACGAACTGAGCCGAATTCTGAGGGAGTCAGCGGGATGGCGCTCCTCCAGAGTGGAAGATTACGCGTTCCTTGTCGGCCACCGGGTGTTCCGTTCCGTTTGACTCATGGAACGATGACTATAGGTTTGGGGCAATTCCCGCCGGTAGTCAAGCACCGGTCGAAAGAAGGACATTCAAAATCACTCCTTTATATCGAATGCGAGGCGATAGCCGCAAGCAGCTCCTTGGTGCGTCATGTACTAGTCATGTACTTGAGACCATGGAGTGGGTCTTCCCCCGGCATGCAGGTCTTCCCTGCATACTTGGCTCGACGTCAAAAACGTTCTCCGAAGTAACTTAGATCTTAGCAGCGGTGCCGTCTCAACCTGAGCTCAGTGAGTTTGGAATGGAAGTACGCGCCCATTGCGTGCCATGCTTTGCCGTGAAGAATTATTTGCATGATGAAAATAAAGTTTTTATGATATCGTGCCCTCACGTGAAAATATATCTTAGGTACGAGCTCGGGTAGAAAGAGCTGAGAGATCTCTTTAAGATCACTTGAGTCTTGCTTGAGTGCAGCCAAAGCGAGTCTACAGACCTGTTGACGGGGAAGTCCCCTGTTCTGTCCAGTTTACTGTACCCCGTACCGTCACTTCTCATAGCGTCTCTCATCAAGACGAAGACGTCTCGACTCGACGATAAACTACACTCCTCACTCCACGTCCTAGGGTACTTTACTGACATATATCATAACACACGCGAAAAACACATTTCCTGTCAGAGTCGGTGCCAGGCAGGTCGATATCAAGAGAGAGTACCACCTGTTTTGTACTGGATACTCACATTGTTTAGGCTGCTGTCCGGGCTGTAGGAGGTGAGAGGAGGTGAGCCTACCAGCTGTGCAGGCGCTAACCGACAACCGACCAGGCAGCGACCGGAACGCGTCCAGACCAGGCCAGAACAGACGCCGCGCCGCGCCGCACAGCGGTACAACGGTACTCCAGGCCGGGCCGCGGTGGGGCCAGGTGGGGCACGGGGCCAGGGGGCCAGGGGCAAGGGGGCCGTGGGTGCCGGACCAGTCTGCAGGGACGGGTGGGCACTACACAGTGGGCTCGGGCTCAGCGGTGCTCAGCGGACAGTGAGGGGGTGACGGGGCAATGATGAGAGGGGCCGCGGAGAAAACAATGGCGAGAGGGGAAAAAAGAGTAAAGGGGGGACGCAGGGGGAGGCGATGCTCCAGAGACCTGGCCAGCATGACCAACCAACCATACAAATGGGCTAGCTCTTAACTGTAAAAAAAAACTCTTTAATTGTTAGAGGGAACTATTACTTTTTTTTTTACTATTTTTTTTCCAAGTATATGACACCTATTGCAGCCTTTAGCTCTAGATGAGATTCAAAGCCTAAGCAGTAAGTATGGGAAAAAATATGTAGATGGGTCAGGGGGAATGCAGGAAACTTTTTTTTCATCTTCTGATATCAATTTATTTACGTATGTACAATACCTTGTAACAACAATACTCAAACAGGAGCTAAATGCTAAATAAAAATCAATATTTGGTTCAAAGCAAAGCAAAACTGACATACTTATTTATCACAATTCAATTTCAAACTTCTTACAACCAGTCAGACTTCTTTTAACATTTTCATTTACATTTTTCAGAACAAAAGAAAAATTTTGAGAAAGAAAAAAAATAACTTGCTGACTGTTGAGAGTACATTGAAATTCACATTGGAAGAAAATTGGACTCCAAGTTTTCATATATCTAATACAAAATGAAAACATATACATTCACTATATGTTCTATATAAATAGCCAGAATGTAAAAGCACTTAAAAAGTAAGTATGACAATGCATCTTGTTTGAAGACAGGGTAAATGGTAAAGATACAAAAGATTTATAAAAATTTTGATGAATTTACAAAAGTATGAGTTATAACTTGTACAACCTTTCTGTAATATCACGTTTTCTGTCAGTAGTAGTAGCCGTCACATTTTACATTCACAATTGCATAAATTATTATACAATGAAGTACACTATGGTGGTACACTCCCTTACTCGTCAGTTTTATACCAACGACAAATAAATTGCAGCAGAAAGAACTTAAATTGTTAAAAAACAGAAATGCTTGTTCTAAAAAGATTGAAGTAAACAGAAATTTGAATGTAATGGGTTCACTAATTATCGAATCAAACAAGGGCTTCATGAGAGTGTATAGCCAGCAATTAAGACAGAATGAATTACTGTAAGTCAATACATCACAAGAACTTTGTTGAACACCACCCTAATTTAAAACATTCACACAAAGCAGAAAGAATAGCTTCCAACTGAGATAGAGATAGTATGTTATTTCAAGCAAACGCAAAAAGAAGAGAAAAGAGCGTTGCCAGCATATTAGATACAAGTACAACAACTGAGAATAAAAAATACAAAGTTGTTGTACAAACGGTGCCATCTGTTAAGTCATTAGTCAGGGAACTTGATGATCTCTATTGATAAATCTTACAAAATCACAACAAAGAAATTAAAGGTTCCTTCAAGCAAAATCATGCACTCAGTTAAACCTCAGAATTCTTGTAAATTATGTTAAATTTTGAACAGATTTAGAAAAAATTATGATTAAATAAACTACTTTGAACACCAAAGCTGAAACACACGGTAATGATTTTGAGCAATAACCATAAGCCAGTATAAATACGCACCACTAGACAGGCTTCACAACAACAATAAAAAGACTTTTCCTGAGTTAATCCAGCAGCTTTTTAACTTTTCCTATTTATTGACCATAACTATTACACTTCTCACTTCATTCAGTTTGAGCTTTGATACGTCCGTTCAAACTATAAGTCTCCACAAAATTTTTGCGTAAAATACAAAACCAGACTCTAATTTTAAAAACTTGGGAGACTAGTATACATGTAAAACACTACAACAATGGGATTCTTACCAACTTCACTTTGGTACACAGGGTGAACCATAAGCGTACCGTTTCTAGAACCATTAATATATTGGTAGGGGTGAGTAGACAAATCCCCTTTATGTAAGTTCCAACTAGAAAAAAAATAATCCAAACCTAAGCACACTGTCCTGTTGATCAAGGACTATAAACAAGACATGCAAATATAATTATGAACAAAATACATTTATACACCATAAGTTATATTTAACAGTAACATTTAAGTAGAATTTAGTTGCAGCGTTCAATTTAATCATGAATATCTAATGACAATATAGGCAAATTATATTTGGCAGCAAGAAACTGACGAAGAAAAAGCGGTTGTTTGCTTTCACCTCACAATAAAACCAATCTTGAATAAAACAGCACAGCTCCAGCTTTGTAGCAAGAAATCTTTAGACAGTATGACATGAATATAAGATAAACAGATATAATTTCAATTCCACTAACAGCACATGGCATGCGATGATACGACTAGAAAACTTGCCAACACATCTATTAATGGAATAGTTAAAAATAGGTCATCATTGTTTCCAAGTTTTAAATTTTACATATGCTTGCTTGGACATGTAAATAAAAATTTAAGACTTGCAGAAGGAAGAGGCATCAAATACATCGAGCAAATTCAGTTTATAATTAATCCCACCTCCATTTATTTCATGAAATGTCTTTGATGCATCATGGAGTAATTAACGAAGCAACATCACTTGCCAAACAATCAGATGACTCTGTTCGCCTCGACTGATGGTTTGGGAAGTTTCTTGGGCAGACGGAACTATTTCAGCTTCCCCATCATCTTCTTCTTCACCTGAAATGAGAGAAACTCACAATAATTCTGGGTCAAGGAACCACGCAATGTCTCCTTTACTGAAAGGTGTTACTGTGTGGCATTATTTGAAAGCAAGTGTGTAACTTTCTAACAGAATACAGAAAAGCTCTTATGAAAGAGTCAGTTCTGAAAGCAAGGAAAATTCAAGGATTAATCCAACAGCCCCAAACTACATAGGTCACATGGGCAGAGTTCTGATTCACTGAGGTGGACACAAAGTTACCACACCAAAATGTAATGATACACTTACGCCATACACAAGCATGACATACAATTAAATGTCTTTTCCTTTATTTATTTAAATAAGGAATATTACATAGAAAACGAAAAGTTTGATTTTCAATTGCGTCTCAGAAAATGCATTCTTGTATACTAAGCCTTGCACTCTGCTCTGATTGACCTGAAGGTCACATATGTAGTTCATAGCCACTGATTTATCCACAATCCAATAATTCATTGATGATGAAAATATTGAAATATTTCAAAAAGCAATTCTCCAACTGAATAATGTTTTAGCCAAACAACAAGACTCCAACAAAAGAAAAGAATACAAGATGACTTTAACAGGTTTCAGGAGGTCCACAACCAAAAATATTGTCTACTCTTTCATCTTATCTGTCGTTAAGTGGAATAAGGAGGTAAGTCGCGGGGTCACCTTGTCTCTTCGCCGTGCAGTCAAAGGTGAGGGGAAAAGATATCCCCACAACTTCTCTTCTTAGTCCACTTCAGGACGGCTACCTTCTAGCAAAATATACGCCTACTCCAATTTAACATTGTACTGCAGCTTATGTGTTGCTTGATGATTTTCTTGTCTACTCATGGTAATAATAAAGAATTCCATATTCTCCATTTGTCTTGGACACAAAAAATATGTCAGCAACAACAGTATTATGTGGAGAATAAATAAGAGTCCACCACCAGAAGTGCACATTAGTTTATGCAGTATGCAGTCAGTGAAAAAAGCACACTACATGCTGAACAAAGAATCAAAATTCACCATATCTGTCACAATCAGTCTAATACTGTTAATTAATAATAATATTGCACTTGCCAAACATTCGGGAATGGAAAATGTATGTTAACTGTCATTCTTAATATTACTTTTGCAGAATAATTTTCTACAGGCAAAGCTTCTACAATTGTAGCAACTGTAATAAAAAAGCTGCATGATTCTGGCTTGATTTCACATTGCCTTCCAGACAAATTAAAGGCAAGTAAACTGAAAAATGCAAGTTTAAGTAATAATGAGAATAAATGGCAAATATCAACCCTTTAAAATTCAAAATGGATAACAGAGTGATCAGAGATAGTGAAGACTCAGCTAAAGATGCCTAACATTCTCTCCAAAATTTCCAGCCGATCACTTATTTGAAGATGGATGTTCAACTTGCACTCCTTATAGAAAATAATACAAAAGGATTCACTCCTGTAAGCAATGTACGTATTTTCTCAAGGACCTCAATCTGAGAACTTTCACACCGGAGACAAGAGCTTGGTTTCAGAAGCAACAGAGTGCCCTTACGAACGAGAGTTTTGTTTTGCTGCACTGGGGATATGTATAATGCACATATGACGTTCCCCAACAACCATCCTTGCAAAGAGAACAAACAGTACCCCTCTCATTGAAACAATCCAACTAAAAATTTGAGCTGCCTTTCATAAAAGCAAATAAACTGAAGACTAAGTCTGGCTAATTGGATTTCTACGGTAAGATATTTGTATCTATTTTAGGAACACAATGAAACTGAATTGAACATAAAATTGAAAGGTTTTAAGCATGATGCAAATCTATCATTATATTGAAACTTAAATTACGGTTGCAATATCTTTAAAGCATATACAGACAGGAGGAAAAGTTTGTGTGCCCACAACCTCAATAGTAACAGATTCTGTGAATTAGCAAAATTAATATTTCACTCCACATTGGCTTAATAAATTGGTACAAAACAGAATCTCCAGAATGTCTCACACTGCAGGTGTTTTACATATAAATTGAATCGTTAATTATAACCTTTAAATTTTCAAATGTCACAAAATGTGCATATAGGTCAGAATTTGACGACCAACATTTACAACAAACTTTTGACAGCAAAATTACTGTATAGTGAAGGATTTAAAGCACGTCAATGTGAAAAGCAAGAAACTGTGTTTGAAATTGAGCAAGCAGGCAAACAGGCAGCAGCACAGCAACATGTCGTACCGGGCTGGCAACAACTGCCAAACTATGAGGTGCGATGCAGAGTCCTGAGCCTCGTCCGCGTCATCTTCTGCAACCACCAGACAGTGTCACACTGATGCCACACACCCATTTTATGCTCATTGTGTGAGCATCTTAAGTAATAGAACTGCACACAGAAGCCACTCGAATCGGCAAAGCACTCTTCTAGTATAACTCTCAATGTGCAATAGAAAATGAGGAGTGAGAAATCAGCGTGATACCATTTAAATTGAACACAAAGAGCCATTTCAAAATGAAATGACAATGAGCTCCAAATGAACACAAGATAATACTGGAATGAAATTTCTTCAATTATGAATCATAAGTCATAATAACTTCAAGCACAGAAATTGATGTTTTTGGTGGCTCAAAAATTAAGGCCAAAAAGAGAGTCCTAGAAAACAAAATCAAATCCTAACAACATTACATTAAAACATATGAAGTTAAAATGTTTGAAAGATCAGGAGTTTGGTATGCTTCACTGAAGGAGATGCTATTGACAATGTCAGCACTAAAACCGTATACGAATGCAGGATGTATCCAAGACAAAGGAGAACAGTAATAATGTAAAGTTTAAAAAAAAATAAAAAAAATTCAAGTATTACATTATAATCTATAGTGTTCATCATACCCACAAAACATTCACACTGGATGCAATTATATCAAAATTCACTGCAAAAACACAACACAAAGAAGAGAAGGGAAAAAAAGACTAGTGGATGTGGCAGGTAACACACCACTTTAAATTAACTGCACACTTTTCCTTCCTTTAAAAGATACATGTCACACAGTTTGATAAACTGAACAAATTCTGAATTGAACAAAATGTTACTGACCACTGTTACTGTGCTTTCCCAAAGTGCTTTCCCAAATTCGACTTACCAACTCTAAAGTCGATGTATCCTTCACCGCCAGACATTACTAACATTGAATGAGGTTTATCTGAATCTGATACATTTTCTATTGTAGGAGCATCAGATGGAGCACTTGTGGCAGCAGATAGGCCCCCTGAACCTAAAGACAAAACACAAAGTCAAAATTTTAAGTGATAAGCTATTAACTGTAAAAATTTTCAATTACAATTTGAAACAAAAAGTCAAGGAAATAGGTATGAACATAGTGCTGTACCTGGCACTGAAACAAAGAATTTAACAGCTTCCCTATGGCCATGGAAAGAAAGCTGTGCTTGAGCCATAGAGCAATATGGTATGAAGCTTCCAGGAGTTACTCTATTTGATTGTGCATCAGCATATACTCTGACAACAGAACCCGGACCCCTGGCAGCTCCAGTTATATTGCCTGCGCTTCCCGCACCTTTAAAAAGAGGAAAGACAAAACTTCAAAGAAGGCAACTAAAGAAGAATTGAAAGGGCTGAACAACAGCTATACTTACTTTCTGATAAAGGAACAGAAATTATTACACCGTTTCCAGTGCCTATCCACAATCTGGATGATGAGATGAGGAGGGCTGTGATGCGAACAAATGAAAATCCCAACTTCCCTGTGCCTGAAACAGAAAATAAAACAGTGTAAATTCGAGTTGATGGTTCATACAAGTTGCACATGCATAATATGCTTTGTTACATACCAAGCATTTTGCTGACATATGGCTCTATATCCACATCTTGAAGGTGTTGGTAGGTATGAGCGTGATATAACCGAAGAGTTGAATCAAGACGTATTGTAACCCAAACTCCATCTCCTAACCATGCCATTTGTCTCACTTGGCTTTCTTTCCGAGGATGAGCATCAAATGTTTTCTGCAAAACCAGTATTTTGGAATTTAAGGCTGGAAATATCATTTTACGGCAAAATAGAAAATTAGAGGAGTTGTCACTCACCTCTACTTTCAGTGTTCGTGGCTCTAAAATATGAATTTTGTTTCGGTACCCACACCAAACTCTTCCATGAACAGCTACCATACAGCGGATTGAGTGGTGGTTTGGACCAAGATCTACAATGTGATAATTGCTAAGATTCCACTGTCCATCCAAACCACGTCTAAATACCACAACAGTGCCATTTGCTAGAGCCGCAAGGACTCTTCCATGTACGTGCCTGGAAAAAGATAAATCACTTTTAAACATCAAAAAGAATAAAGAGAAAGCTTGACTTGCAAAAATAAGTTCCATAGTGACTACAGCTGTACTGCTTTTACAAACAAATTTGCTGAATAAATATTTCTTATTCTTCATTGTAGAGAAAAGAAGAAACACAAATCAGATCAGTCCAAAAATCAAGAAATGTAGATATCTTACACAATACTTAGCACTGAGTCTTGTAAGTGAACACTGTGAAGGCATCTCCCCCACTGGGAAACAGCAGAGTGAACGTAAATGTCACCACTCTGTGCACCCAGCCACATGGTGGGTAGAACACTGCTCATCTTTTCTAAATTTTCATTCACTAGCTCATCATTATCTGTGAAGAAAATGTTGATAACATTTTACTTATCTATTCATTAAGGACAGAAACAGGCATAGTCGGTGAATAATTTGATAAAAATGAAATTCAACTTGTTTGTGCAGGACACCAACAAGTACAACCCATGAACTTAAATTAAAATAAACTGCACTTAAACTTTGTAAACACGCCAAACAACAAATTAAAAAAAAAAAAAAAAAAAAAAAAAAAAAAAAAAAAAAAAAAAAAGATTCTAAAAGAGTACTACAATTAGGCACTCACTTAACACTTAACCTGTGTTAGCAGGAGAACAAAACTGGTCATACAGAAAACAGAATTCTGTTCACTTGGTACTATTTCCAATAAGATTAACTGTTCTTCTCCCAACCCTCACCTTTAGAGTGCTGAGACAGACCATCCTTCACTAGCCCACTCACTTCCTTGGCTAACCTTCTAGGTGGATTTATGTCCTCAGCTTCCTCCCCTAACCCACCAAGATCCACTGATAAGCCAAAGCAACAAAACACAAAATTCACATTCAACACAGAACACACATTAAAAAATAACTACAACACACCATTGTGAGTACCAGACCACAGTACCAACATACATGAAAAACAGAGCAACAGAGTATTATATATGTTGAGACTAGTACCTTTGTCAGTCTGTGCCTGAGTCCTTGGCGCAATGAACTCTCCAAGTGGAGGGCCGGGTTCTTCACAGCCAGTGGCACAACTAACAAGAGTAATACGACCAATACATGCTTCACCTTCGTCAACTATACTGTCAGATTGAGCAGCAGATAAAATAGAGTTCCCTTCAATTTCTCTTTCAACAGTTTTCATTTCTTGACATGATAGATTATTAGAAGAATTATCACCAGATAACTTTCGATCAATTTCCGGGACTTCCTCTGTTGCAGGGTAATCACTTTCTCGAGCACCTAAACAAGAGAAGAATAATGATCTTGAGTCTTGCTAAATATGACAATGGGAAGAAAGTAAATTAACTTGATGCAATAAGTTTACAAACCCGGAACACTAGCTATACACAGTAGGTGGGACTGACAGACATTGAACGCTTTAAGTACATCTGCAGGGTTGTTGGCATCTACAACAGTTACTCGACTCATCTTGTGAGTTGATGTACAAATCCAGACCAATGACGACAGCTGTTGCTCTTCTGCCTCAGCCGCTTTAGCAATCCTTTCACCCTCCTAGACATGGATTGGATATTTAGAAAAGCATTTACAAATACAAGAAGACAAGAAAAATCTTAAAAACATAACAAACCATGCCATACCTTTAGTTCTTCATCAAGGCTTTGCACAGGGCTTGCCAAACCATCGCTGCTACACTGATTGGCGTATGATTCTTCTGAAGGCTTTGAATAGAAAATACTGGCTCCAACAATTGATCCTCCATCTCTTGTTCTCCCTCCACTAAGGTTGACTCCAGCTGCACACCATATCTGCAGAGGCTGGAAAGACGGGGAAATAACACATTTTCAAACACAAAGTTGGAATGAAAAGAAAATAATGATACAATTCGTAAGTGATATTCGGCACCTTCACTCCAGGTTCAGTTTCTGTCAATGGACGACAGTACACTGGTACTGGCACCGGCTCAGCACTACTTGGCCTGGTTGAACTGGATGAAGTCCCAGACGTGTTAAGCGCTCCAGGAAGTCCGGTAGGCACTTTCGCAGGTAAGCTCCATCCATACGCCCTCAAGCGGCCATCATCTTTCTCCACATGAGCACGAACCTGTCTATACTGTTCACGCCTCTCCGTCTGTCTTCGCAGTGCTACCTTCTCATTGTTCCTGCAAGAGCAGAAAATATAATATTCAGATTATGTTTATTAACTTAGACATTTTTTATGAGCAGCAGTGGATTTGAGTCTCTAAAAGATCACAGACAGATAAGGCCCAAAAGGAATGCAGTGTGGATCAAGCTCTATATGTGACCAAAGGACCCATAACCAGACATTTGTAATCAAAGGCGCAAAAAATACAACTGCAAGAAAAGTACCCAAACCATTAAAGTACATATGAGTTTGGACTATGGAGTATCCAGTGTCATGATATCACAAGGTCACTTAAAGAGGCGAAAAAGGTGCAACTGTTTTGCCATCGCACAATTGTCAGTCAAACTAAAGAAACAGATGAAAATTCTCACCACACTAAAAAAATAAATGCATCTAAACCTTGAGATTAAAATGCAAAGATGCTCATTCCCACAAAGAGCCAATTATAGGAATCAGTCCATAAAAAGTGTTGAGTTTGGCAATTTCCAAGATATTAAACTGACACAGAAAAAAACAAACGAACTTACATTTAAAATTGCGCCAGATGTTTGAATCCAGAGCACGGAAGTGAGAAGGCACAGATATATCACAGAAGTAACTAAGCCTCTTCTGCAAGTTCGCAGTGAGGCGGGCTCTCATTAGACTGACTTGGCCTATAAAGTGATGGAATCACACTTTTAATATAGAAATTTAGGTATGAACGCTCTTGATGATGAATGAGGCTATCTTTCAAATAGTACAACCACTGAACTCTCACAGATCAGTTAAGATACTGACATTTGCTTCACAAAAAAAAAGGGCTATTTCACCAATTCATGTATTACCAAATCAAGAAGTTTTTGTGTAAGATATAACTTGTCTCACACTGGAGGTATGAAAATTAATTCAAATCTCTTAGTAATGGAGCCAAATGCAGAAGTTAACTTCACCATAATTTGCCCCAATGTGTGAAGCAAGCGAACAAGTGGTTGCATTTTCTGCACGTAAAGAAGTAATAGACTTTAAAAAAGAAAATAAATGAGAGAAAAACAGCTCCTGAAAATAGGGTTCAGCAGAAGACTCGGAGGACCACAAAAATCTCATAATCTAAGCTCCCAACACATGTTCAGAATTAAATATGCGTTAATTTTGATTATGTAAGCAGAGTTTTAACTATAAATCACAAAAAATATTCTCAAGAAAGAAAAATTCCACCCACTAGACCCAGAAGACCCAATATTTGATCCAGAGGAGGAACAGAGTCGTTTCGTTCTCGAAAATAACCATTCTTCTCAAACAATGCCCAAGTAAACAATAACCATAGATCTACTTCCCAGAATGTACGAAAAAAAATTCTGCCGTGATTAATTTATGCAAATACCTTATGGTCGGCTATTCTGAGTTATGAAGAGAATTAATAAGCTGAAAATTTTTTAAGGGAAACATTGGAAGGTGTGTGAAAAGCTAGAAAAACAGTGCAAATACTGAGGGAGAAAAAAAAAGGAAAGAGAGTTGTTAATAAGCAATAAAGCAATGGCAGGTGTCATATACGATTACGGCAGTGCAGATCCTTAAAAATTATAAACTTATAACAAAACATGCTTCAAATTAAGCTTTAAAAATGATGGAAGACGAGAAATCACTTGTCATATCATGGTTAGAAAGTTTGGGCATATAAATTTAACAATACCAAAGAATACATGTCTGAACAAGGTGATTGCATCTGGATGCAATGTTCCTCAATTCTTCAATCATTTTCACCGATATAACGAGATTTTATTGGATTGTATCTTGTTAACTTACATCTCAGAAGATTCCATATAATCAACACCTCTTTTGCGATCAGTGAGAGTGCGTTGACGCATTGAACCCAGAGGACCAGAAGGGCTGACTTGGTGAGTCGGTGCATTAAACCGAACTCCCATGTGTTGCTGCTTTCTTGGTGGAAAAGCTCGGTCAGTTGGATTGAAGAGATTGCTAAAACTGTAAAAAGGTAGTCCAAACAAATTGAAGTTTTAACACCAAAATAATAAATCATGTTTGCATTATATGAGAAACAAATTATGCTTACAATTTCCATATACCCAGTTTACTTTTACGGTCTAATGCGTTAGGGTCGTTGCGCGAGGCCCTTACAAGCTCTGTCCAACGAACTGCCTCCTGCAGTTCCATAAAACGTTCTTTGTACTGATTTCTTTCCATTAGCACTCGGGCCATTTCAACTCTAGTAAATCTCTTTCGCTGAGCCATTGGAACATCCTCCTGAACAAAGAGACAGGATTATTGGTGATGAGGACTTTTAACAACAAAGTGTTGATATCTGCACTAAAAATTAGACTGAAAAGGACTAAAACAAACCTCATCATCTGATTTGCTGGCTTTCAGAGCTTTCTCTGCCTCTTCCTTTGACTTTTTCAGCTCCTCTTCCAGTTCTTGAATTCGTTGCCGAAGTCGGGTCTTCAAAGAATGCAATGACTTAATCTCATCACGTAATATTTCTTGCTCACTACAAACAGACAAAAATTTGTGAGGATAATTGAAGGCGGATTCAAAATGTGATGTTCCCCTTCATTTAGTAGCAACCCCATTCACATTCACTTACCTTGTTAGTTCATCAACTTTAATAATGAGATCATCTTTCACTATATTCAAAGCATTCCTGGAGGGAAAAAAAATCAAACATTAGAGGTTGGTCTATCTTATATTATTTCAGAGGTAAGATGCTCATCAGTAATTTTCTTTTTATGTTCATTAAAAACATAGCTTAAAGCAATTTATAAATTAAAATATTAACTTACTTGGTTGCCAAAAGCTCATTGTTTTCCATGATAAGATTCTCAACCTCTTTGCCCATTCCTAAATGGAGGAAGATACACAAAAGAGTGTTAAAGAAAGTAAATCATAAGATCTTGGAATAGATAATTAGACGCACAGTAGCCCGTCAATAATCATGCCAGATCTTATGCTCACATCAACAATAAGTCATTGTGTTCTGTGATATTTTAATTAAATCATTCTGATTCCCACATTCCAACAATCACAAGCATAAAAAAAAGCCATTCATAAAACAAAATAATTCAGATAGCCATACATCAATGTCAAATCAGCTTCAGACAGAAGCAAATGAGCAATGTTTACTTCACTGTAACACACATATTTTCTCTATTGCAGTGAAGGAAAACTGTAAGCTCTATAAATTAATGTCCTGAAGAACAACTTTTTCTGATGGTTAGAAAATATTTTCAAAGTATTATCAAACCACCTAAAGTAATACCAAAACAAACTGCTTTCTGGGCCATTATACATATTGTGGACAGTTAGCAAAAAAAGGAATTGAGAAAGGAAATGAAACTGTTTCTACTTCATAACTACAAAAAAAATTTGAAATGAAATGCCTCTTACCAAAGAAGTTGTCATTAACTGCAGATGAGTCAGATGAAGATCAGCAGGCATATCCAGGACAGACACACATGGAAACCAATACATGTTAGTGAGCCAGTCAAGCAATGCAGATTCGTAGAAAGGGACAGACTGTAAATGCAAGCATCTTTGCTTCTTCATTATTTGGTAGATCAAAAGGGAAAACTGTAGAGTTCATATCTCACCAAATGGCTCACCATATGAAAAAAGGCTTTGAGATTTCAACGAAAAAGCGATAAGACAAGCAATAAGTCTTGTCCCATTTTTCTATACTTAAAATTTTTATAATTTACAGATTTACATTTGTATTTGTATTCATACCCAAACCATGCATGCAATACTTTTATTTAATGTGCAAAAATATAAGTATATGAAGTTGAGCAAGAAGAAAAGCATGTGAAAAGAAAGCATCATAGAATAATTTTGAAGAGAAAACCAAAGTGCGAGTAACCCATTATGAACAAAAATTGTCATAATCTTCAGTTTTTAAAAGTTCAGATGAAACCCATAGTTCTCAAGCAACAATACACTAGCAAACTCTGACAGAATTTTAGCACTATCAATGAAAGTTAACAAAGTGCAAGGTCCAACTGTGCATACCAGCATGAGCAATCTTGCTGCGTAACTCCGTCTCACTGTCGCTGTCTACTCCATCATGGTGATAAAATGCAGCAAAGAGACAGCGGCAAAGGGTGCAACAGTACATGCAAACAAAAGAGCTACATTGAAAACTACAATATAAGCAATCAGCTATGTGAAGCAAAACTAAGGAAACAAAGTAACAACGCAAACTGGTAAAAACTTGAAGATGTGAGTCAAATGACCAACATTTGAAAACACCAACTCAAGTATCTGCTAAGAGTAAAATCAAAAATTGATTTGTATCACATGTTTCACTTAGCTTAACTTCATTCAAGGTATCACAAATTACTTGATCAAACATACAACAAACAAAGAAAAAGCTCTGTAATTGAGAAGTTAGTGAGATATTAACACAACCATTTACATGCTCTGCTCTGAGGGAACTGCTAAATATTACAGGGGATGAAAATACATGAACAGTGACACAAACATTCCAAGCAAATATAAGTAAAAACAAATGAGAGGGAAAAGAGATTATTGCAAATAGGAGGATTATCACTCCTTTCCATTTTCTAATAAAAAAACAACAACAGTATGGTATTTGAGGATTAGATAAACAATGCACGATGAGACCTGAGGGTTCTATTAAGTTTCAAGGTTAAATTACGCTCAGTAACATGTCATTTCTTTAGTCATTAAAAAAAGCCATAAGTCTCTTGATTCCTGTTTTTGGTTTATACCCAGAGAACCATGCAAAAAAAAGTTACCTCACATCTCTTTAGGTCAATATGAAAATCATAAAGCATGGAAGATTTGGATGTAGTCTTCAAATAAATAATAGTGTTTGCAGTAATGCACATGCAATACGAAGAGAATTGTACACAGGAAAGCTGCTGCTAAGATTTGAGTTTGATCTCGATACCTGAATCGGCCTCAGAAAGCAACTATTGAAGAAGTAAGTAAAGCTAAATTCAAGAACACTAAGGAAAGGAAGTGCATGGACAACAAAATCATAACTATAGAGTACAAACCAGATGACGCGTATTCTCCAGGATGAACCCAGCTTCCTAAGAGCCACAAATCGGTCAATTTAATCTAAATGTATAAGTAAATGCCTAAATGTGTTTCTCTAAGTACACTACCCAAAATTTGAAAAAATAAGATGCTATAATACTCTCATTGTGACAAGTTATCAGTGAACTGACTTTCTTGAGAGAGAACATTTATTTTTAGGTCATTAAATATCTTAAATAAAGAATAGAATTGAGCAGAAAATTGTATAAGATGAACATGTATATTACCAGTAATATCAGCACCTTCATCCATCTCTCCCAAAGCTTCAACATCTTGAAAGCTGAGCTCTTGATAGAGAGTATTGCCGCTTCGTTGTTCTCTGTGGAGAAACATTAGCAGTAACAAACACACATTTTACAAAAAAAGCTTTTTTAGGATTAAAATTTACTGCATTTGTAATATGTACCTCTTGGTATGACTTTTTCCACCTGGAGTGGCCTGGGTTGGAGGTAACTCTTCAGTTTCAGGACTTGAATCTTTACTAGTAGGACTAAGACTTTCTGACCAACCTAGAAAGGGAGAGGTTGACAAGAAAATGGATGAGTGCAAATACATATTTCCACTTTTCTTATAATAAAATTCAAATTGCTTTGCTGACAATCGCAGCAGTTGTTTCTCCGGATAAATTTGATCATGAATATGTGAGATTGCAAATTCTTTGGATGATCACACGTACCACCCTTGTCAGGAGATGGCAATTTTGAAAATGATTTTTCCGGCGAACTATCTCGGTCTGGAGATTGAATTCCCTGCGAGAGAAAATAATTAGGAATCACATAGGAGAAAACAATTACACAATTCCATCACAGACACAGAATAATTTCCGCAAAAGAATAAGACAGTGAGCATACCTCGAGTTCATTCTGGAGACTAGTAGCGGGGGAAGATGCACTAGGAACCAACTCCACTGGGCTTACAGCTGCCTGTGGGCAAGCTTCCAAAGATGCAAAGCCAAATGACACTGGACCACTGGACCTTAAATCAAAAGGCAATAACATTGAAAAGGTCAGGACACATTGAAAGTTTCTTAGGGAATGCCAATGAAATACATTTCAATAATGAGCAGCCATCACTGTGCTGACCCACAAAGTCATACCTGCTCATAGGGTTGAGGGAAAGTGGAGGCAGCCGAGGCCTTCCACTCGTATCTAGACGATCTGTAGTTCCCATCATGATCTTAGTTCTTTCCATAGTATCCATGTGAGTTTTCAACAGATCTGTGTATCTTTCATGAAGCTTGGAATATTCTCGTTTCATTTCTGCTTCTTTTTCTTCCAGTCGATATACTGAATACAAAAGGAAATTTTTACAGTCAGAAACAACATCAGAGGTAAACTAATTCACATGATTCATAATAAATTTTAAATAAGCAATGATTAAGAAAAAAAGCAGCCTTCTCACCGTGATCTGATGCATTTTTCCCTTTCAGCTCCAACATGCGTACAATAGATTCTAAACTTTCGATTTTACCCTGCAACTCCTTCCTTTCATCCTCAGTTGCATCTTCTGCTTCTAATAATTTCTAGAAAAGTAATATAAAAGATAAGAATTACTCACAGCTGCGTATGATGCTTCAAGATTACATAACAAAGATAGAATTAAGCATGATGGAATAATGGGTAAACAAATATAGGACGCCGTTTGAATTACCATCTATGTTAACAGAACAAATTTAATAAATTGAATGTCGATGAAGCACATGAATTATCTGAATCTGATAGCCATCTATTACATGAATGGGTGTTTCTATAACATAACCTATCAGTGACATACCATTGATGATAAACAAAGCCCAAGTGATTGTGAAAAATAAATAGCAGTAATACGGTATGAGATATAAATCTGGAATAGAATGAAACGGTCTTACCTGTTCTGCGCTTTTTCTGAGCTGTTTTTCACGTTCATATTGTGTCACCAGCTGTTCATTGTCCTCTCTCAACAATTCCAGTTCCACTTCGTGTTCTTGATTTTGAGTGTATGAAATGTCTAAACACTCAAGTACATTAACAACTAAGGGCATAAGGTCCTTAACAACATCGTCGTCATATTTACTTATCATTTTCTCAAACTCTTGATAAACACTGCCAGCCAAAGACTGGACTTTTTCTGACATGACAACATGGGAATCTTCATGCGTCCCATACACGATTTCTTGCTCCATGTCCATTTTGAAAGTGTTATTTCTTGGCAGTTCAGTGATAAATTATAAAGGAGATTTCACTAAGCTCTGAGCAAAATAAATAAATGCGTAACTCTTCTATGTAATGACATTTTGCCAAACACCTGCAAACACTGACCCCATTTTAAACGCCTTACACTAACGTTAGAAAACGTTCTCAGGCAAAATTGACGTTGAGCATATTCAACATTTTCGACATGGCGGTGAATTTTTTGACGTTGAAGTTTCGAATTTGTCGCGCGCTACCGTAGTTCGTTAGATCCGTTAGTTCATTAATGTATCAACAGAAGCTTCATTGCGACTAGGTTGACCAGTGATTGCAATAGAATCAGGGAAATAGACCTGGTGACTTTTCTGTGATTCCGGGGGACAAGATGACTCCGAGTATTCGGCCAACCGTAAGGAAGGCGACTGGGAGAGAGGTTCAGCCGAAAGTGCCCACAAGGAGTGTTTCTTGTGTCAGCCAGGAGTAAGTACTACATCTTTTCATGACAGGATTACTGTCATGATTTTCGCTCTTAAACGCTCTGCCTCTTCTCTGTCATTCTAACAGTGATCAAAAGCGCCAGTTTCGTGAGGCTAGGCTGGCTCGTGAGAGGGAAAGATTCGAGAAGCTTAGAGAGAACCGCATGAAGAATACATCAGCTGCTTCTTCTGTTGCATCTTCCTCTATGTCCATCACGAGCAATGTGCCCGGACCTTGTCGACCACAGGCAGCGACAGTGAAGAGAGCCAATTCACTCCACAACAAAATGAAAGAACCAACCGCTGCATCTACTTCATCTTTAAACCTTGGAACTCAACACACTCAGCTGAAGCGGAGAATCGCAGTTCAGCAGCAAGTGAACAAGATCCAAACTAAATCTCGACGGTCGGCATGTTCTGGAAGTAAGCACTAATTTTTATACATGAGTTTGTGTACTTTCTGAATGCCATAAATGCTGCCTGTCGCTTCAGTATTTTGTATGTTGTCGTTTTGTTTTGTGATTGTTTGTGTTCTTCTCGCTCTCAGGAAGGAGTATTTTTAAACTGAGAGTGGACAAGGCCGCAAAGTGTCGATCACGTGCACGTCAAATACCAACGGTGGAAGTTAAGTTGACAAGGACAACTCAGCTTCGCTTTTTAAAAGCTGATCCTCTCTTTGATGTTTCCAAACTAGTAACTGATAAACAGTATGTATACATTCATTTCTCTTAGTGCTTTTATGTTCCATTCTTCATCTTAATGTTTTTCTTTATTTTCCATCATTCAGCAACCGCATCTTGTTGCCTCCTCCTGAGAAATTTGTTCCAAAACATGCAACAGTGGTATCCAAACAATCTCCCGATTTGTCATCTGAAGATGGTGCTTGTGGTAATTAATTTTAATAACCACAAGATTGGTACTTTTTTTATCACGAAATAATTTTTTATTTGCATGATTTGTAATGTGAAACATGAAATAGTGCATTTTTTTTTGTTCAGTTGGATAAACTTTTCATGTGTAACTATTATTCTCAGCTCTTTGTATTTAGTGCGCAGTTCTCTTTTCTGAGAAAAGTGCCTATTACAAGTCGCATTTTTTCATTGAAAACTTTGCGCATTTTTGAAAATTTATTTAGTACACTACTACATTTGCAATTTAAATAGAAGCAGATCCTTGTAGGGATCTGTATTGAGAGAATTGAGAGAAACTCTTTTATTTTTGCAGGAAACCGAACTAATTCCAAGTCTGGAGCACATTTGAAAAAGGTATTATTTGGAAGTCCAGTACCCACAGCAAGTGCAGAAAAATCATCTCGTATACCAGTAAAGAAAACGCCTTTCACCAGTCTTTTGAACAAGACAACTGTTTCAACTCCGAATCCAAGTCCTTTAAGGTAATCATTGGGCGATGGATCTGAAAATTTCATAGTTAGTTCTAAACATTAATCATGATCGTCAGTTCTCATCCTGTGTTCTTTGGTTTCCGTGAAGGGAGAGATTATCTGAGTGGCTTCAGAAACGTGAACATACTTTGGATAACTTCAAACACCTAAAATGCTTTGGCATTCTTGGCCCCTGTGTCAAGAGACCTCAGACACCATTTCGCAAGGTTCTTCCATCTAGCAGTGTGCTAAAGGCTATTCCAGAAAGCAAAGAAAGTACTCCTAATAAGGAATCTCTTGAGGTATGTATACTACGTTGTAACATCTTAAGTATTGAAAAACTCGTGTTTTATTATTTTCCTTTTTGTACAGGATTCATGCACTGAGGACGGCAAAGACCTTAATACCACCTTCACTCTGGAGGAAGAGGATAAGGAAAATGTTTCCACTGATTCAAAAGAACAGGTTACATTTTTGATCTCATCCCTCTTAAAGAGTATTAAACCAATTTTGCTGTGCATTCTAATTTATTTTTTTTTCTTTTTTTTTTTCTTTAGCTGAACAATGTGATTGTTGAAAGTCATATGGATATTACTGAAGCAGATCATCTGAAAGAACTTGACCAAGCCCGAGGAGTGTTGTTGGAATTGCACAAGCTCATTCAAATGGTAATATCAAAGTGAACATTTGATCACTGACATCTTTCAAATGTTTCTAACAAGACTTACCTTTTTTTTTCCTTGCTGATTTTATTTGATGAATTATCTGTCTTTTCATAGGGGTACCCAGTTGAGCAATGTAACTTGTGGCTGAGGGCTATACGCCGCAGGTTTCCTCAGTGTGGAGATGAGGCTGTGTATTGGGAATGTTTAGCTTCTTTAGAAGAATTCCGTGGAGATTTAGAAAGCGCTGCATCTTGTTATGAAAGAGCATTACAGCAGGGTGCCAAGGTAAGTGACTTCTTCAATCATTAACGGACCCTAAGCATGTTGTTATAAAGCTACCTGAGACATCTTTCTTTCCTCTTTTTCTCTCCCATAAAAAATTAACAGGATTCTGTGCAGAAGTCCCTTCAAGAGGTTCAGAAAAGAATATCTGAATTGAACATTGAAACTGCTAGTCCCAAAAGAGTGACTAGACAACATGAGAGTTCTCTTCTGGATTCATCTAACATAATGAAGTCATCCGCTATTCAGTTTGAGGTTCAAGAAAAGTAAGTTTTTCTCATGCTTTTTCTGGTTTTATCACTGCTTTATAAATCCTCTTTTCCTGATGTTTCTGTAATTTTTGTCTTTGAAGGTGCAATTTGTCGTCTAGAAAGAATGATACCTTCAATGAATCACGTGAGTCGGTGTTTACAGCCACTCCTGTACGACGGTCCACTCGCTTCGCAACCACTCCCAAGTCTAGCACTCCCGGCATCAGTTGCGTTCGGTCCTTAAACTATCTTGAGCCTACAGTTCGGAAATCTCTGGTATTCCACGGCAACAAAGCCCTGGAACCCAGAGACTAATTCTGACCCTAGAAGATAAATGTATCCCATTCTGTGAACAAAGTTCATTGTTTTCTTTCAGTTCTATACTATACGTTCCAACTTATGAGTTAATTAATATCTATTAAACTATTTACTGTTACTGTCTAACACCATGAATGTATATTTAAAAAATTAAGACTTGTCAGCCTAGATTGTACTTATTTGTTCTCTGAATAATATTTGTAGTGGTGCCTTTTACCACTTGTGGCTTTTTAAGATCGCTCAGAGCATGAAAGATTCTTTACTTGTGATTTTGATTTTATTGTAAGACTTTGTTGGATTAAATTAAATATTTTTATTTGCACTATTTTACATTTTTTTGATTTCTTTGCCCTCTTTGAAACCTAAGATATTTGAGTCCACACTCACTTCCTAAACAGCAAAGCTCCACTTAAAAGGGTTAAAATTCAGTGCCTTGAAAGAGGGAACAAAATATGGTGAAAAACAAAACAGTCCACTTATGAGCGCAATACGCACTTAAATAAACAATTTATGCGATTCAATTCGGTTTATTTGGACTCTTATATTTTTATTTGCATAGGGAAGTCCCTTTGCATATGCCTCAAACTATTATAATCGCATCGATTGATTCATCCTGATCATTCCGGACGCGGCGGGGCGGGCCATGATGGACCCCCTGGCAGCTCGTCACGTCATGCCAGTGAATTCGGCAGAGGGTGGGGCGGCCGGGGCGGGGAGCAACCACCTGGCCGTGTACCCGGGTAGGGTCGGGGCAGTGGCGCCCGCACGGGGTGGGCAAGGGCGGGCGCGCGCCCACCCAACATCGGTCTGGGCATCTGGGCCCACTCTGAGATCGGTTCACCGGCGGCTTTCAATGCACCGATTTGTGCACAGATCTCTGTAGGCCCGTCTACACGGCAAGGCGTAAGACCGGCGTAAGGGCGCAGGCGCTGGCGCAACGACTCTGTTTCCGGCGCAGCGGCGCGGCGCATGGGCG
>CABIKL010000040.1:0-38403 GCA_902196195.1 Aptinothrips rufus | reverse complement strand
AGGGTGGGTGCGCAGCAGGCGCGCCGCCTGAAAAGTAGGCAAAGCCCCTGATAGTAGGCAATTCGTACGACGTCGCCTAAACCTAACCTTCAACGTCTATCTAGATCCGCCACTGTGTTCCAGTTGGTCGCACAAATCAAAACGACCCCATAATGAGAGATTCTGCACGTCTTTCCCGATTCGCAGGGCATGGTGGACTCGAAGGGCCACAACCTCATTCACAAGTCCGCGAACAAGTCGAGCTCTGCCGCCGCGGCAGGGAGCTGGGTGGAGGCCACTCGCTGGTGGGAGGCCACCGAGGGCGATATCCTGGCCGCCACGAAGTACGCGGACTTCTACAACATCCTCAACCCCGTTGACGTCAAGACTGAGGAGCCGCGAGAGAATTCGAACAGTACGAAAGGTTGGGATAACCTTCAATGAGCGAAACGGATATGAGCGATGGACAATAATACGACGGACCATACATAAAGTAGCGATTAAAGCAGTACGTGACATTATCTAGTTTCTAGGTAAATAGCGACAAGACCACTGCGCGACAGGTCTATCCAACTCGGTTCGCCCCTTCCATGGTCTCTTCCCGTCGTAGGAAAACAACAACAACAACAACAACACATTGTACGATTGATTGTCGATGCCGTACTTAGAGGTTTAGTTGGCCGATATTTTACAAAACAACAGGTGGTCCACTTTATCCTACATCGGCCCAGTTTATCACAAACTATGGTACACTCACTCCCACTGCTCGTACCTGCTGAGCGAGTAAGCGGTAAACAAACTCACTCACCTTCGGCGTATTATTTCTTGATAGGCCTCTCGACAAGACGTAAAATCATCTCTGACTGTCTCACTCAATGCCGCAAACAAAAACGACTTTATATGAAAGCATCGCCGTTCTCGTCGCGAAAGAAGCCACCGAAACATTTAATATGTTGGTTCCTCGCAACGTAACCAAACGTAACAGCCCGGCAGGCCTGCGGCAGGCATGGCTGACACAGAGCGCCCGACCGCTCGCAGTCGCCCACAGTCGCCTCCTGGTCGCCATCTTCCCCGCCGCCCATTCCCCGCGTCCTCCCCTGCAGGGAGATTACGGACCTCCAAAACTCCAAGATCTCGAAACTCCAATATCTCGAACGTCGAACGACCCGCCGGTACTAAAGTGATTATAAAGAATTAAGAATATTATTTTAGCATGATTTTTTTTATATCAACGGTGTTGATGAATCGTTATATATGTTTAATTTGATGGGTGTTATGCGACCCTACCCCTTCCAGATCTTGGAGTTTTGGAGGTCCGTAATCTCCCTGCTGCCGGCGGTAGCCAGCGCTGACAGCGGGAGACTTTGTAAACTGGAGTGACAAATAGGCAACCCACAGCTGCTCTAGCTGAAACTGAAACTGTCGCTCAATTATTGAGCAGTGGACTGTCCCGTGCTACTCAAGTTTGCAACAAGCCAGGGTTGCTCAGTTAGTTCTGCATGACTTCATTGTAAGGCTACGCAATGCCACTAGCACATTCTTTTCTTCCGCTAATTTATTTATTTTCTAAAAATAAATAAATTCGTTTTTGTTATTATTTACTTAAGAAGGGTCATTTTGGCGTTTTCGCGGTTATCGGTTTTGCTCGTTCATTGGTGTACCGAATGGTTTGATATGTTTCAAATTCAGCAGAAAGCTAAGCTGAACCCACCCCAAAACTAGTGAAAAGAGATGTGAAAAGAGCACAGGGTCAGAAAAAAAATTCACGCTCTGGAGTTGATATTTAAACCGTCTTCGACCGACAGTCATGCGGTGATACTTATCGCTCTTTCCCGCGCTTTCTTCATCAGAGTTCCTGTTCCGGGTGATGCTGGAGAGGATCGCCCCGGACGAGCGGCTGGACGAGCTGATGAACACCCGGGTGAAGCCGGCTCTGGGGGTCATCCCCCCGCGCGTCGAGTTCCACACCACCAGCGCGCAGGTGTTCTCTGCGCTGTACGCCGACTTCATGAAGCCCGTCACCAGCATCGGTAGGTAAGGCTGGCCGGGCCAGGCCGGGCCGGTGCAACGTCTGTCTACAGCAGGTAACGCCACTGCATTGATCTGCACACAGTGGAGCGGCTGCTCTCCGAGACTGACCTCAAGGTGGTGGTTTTCAACGGCCAGCTCGACCTCATCGTGTCCACACCAGGTAGGTCATCACAATCACAAACCGCTGCACTTTATTCAAAGAGATGCCTGAAATGCAAAGCGAGAAAAGGAAGCAAAGCAGGAGTTTTGGACAGCTTTGACTGTGCGTAATGATACCAAAAAATCGAGCAAAAAATAAAAATTAAAATAAAAAAATAACGGAAAGTCTTGTCGTTTTGTCTTACTTCCTCACATATAGACTCAAGTGAGAGGAAGTGAGACAAAAATTATCTCTTTCTTGACACTTGTTGGCAACACTGCCTGGCAATTGAAACTAAAAGTCTCCCGAGCACAGAATATACGCAACTCTCTCGTGATAACTCTCGCCCTCCTAAGGCACTCTCGCCTGGGCGGAGCGTCTCAAGTGGCGCAACGGAGACTACTGGGTGAGCAAGGCACCGCGCCGAGCCCTCGCCGTCGACGGCGTCCTGGAGGGCTTCGTCAAGACGGCGGGCAAGTTCAGCTTCTACTGGATCAACCGCGCGGGCCACATGGTGAGATTAGAGTGCACGCCGAACTATGCCTTTTGATTCTGTTTCAACTTGAAGAAGTGCATTAATTGGTTTTTACTTGTGTTTAGGTTCCCGCTGATAATCCTGCCGCAGCAATAGAAATGCTGAGACAGGTGACTGAATTCGACAAGAGAGAAACGACTGAATAGTGATAACTAGTCAAAACTATCTTAAGCAATATTGCGTGTATGTAAAAGAAAGTTATTAAATGTGAGATGGAGCTGCACCCGAATAAGACGAAAAGATGCATTTCTATTTCTACCTTTTGCCAATCTTCACATTTAACGGCAACGTGGGTACCGCAGTCCCAGGCCTGCGTCAACGTGATGTCAAGATGACGTCCGTATGTGACCCGCGCGCGGGGAGGTGAGAGGATAGTGTGGACGTCATCTTGACATCACGTTGACCAAGGCGTTCTGCCTGCGATTCGTTTTACTACAACGCGTCTTGAATAGAAATTGACTGGAAGCGCTCCTATAACAACGAAACTATCGTTGTCAAAAGAATGTTCAGCATATCAGTTATCATCGACGTCCGTCCGCTCCTTTCCTCCCAGTTAGATTACAGTGCGAGTCCTGCTGATAGCGACGCCGTCACATCACACAGAGCAAATCACGGCAGCGACTTGTAATTGCTCCCCTTTATCAGACCACATTAAGGCTCCTCGCTTCACGAGCGGCGAGAGTGTCCGGGACTCCAAAAGCAATCATCGACGTGTATTCTTTTGAGGAGATACGACAGGTGAGGCGAGATGAGCGGCAGATAAGGACGTCCCTTCAGCCACTGCTGTGGCCGGTCGCTGTACTCACTCGCTGCCATCGTCACCAACATGACGACGAGGACGAGCATGACGAGGACGCTGGCGCTCTGCTGGGTGGCCGTGGCGGCCCTGGCGGCCTGCATCGGCGGGGCGAGAGGTGAGTCGGTGTCGGGCACGGTAGAAGCGATCCCTTGAAATTCAAGGATAGGTGGATTTCAAGGACGCGGCTATGCTTAAAAGCCCATAAGGACCGTTGAAGTCATCCACCTATCCTTGGATTTCAAGGAATCGTTTTTACCGTGGGGTGAAGTCCTGAGGCCCGCTCAGCCGCGCTGCAGTTCATACGGGTGTTCGAGCCGAGCGTTACTGAGGCCAGGTTCGGGCGTGAGTACACGGCGGGTCTGCGTAGAGGCAGTTCCCAGTGAGAAATGCCATCCGAAACAATATCGAAACGATGTCGAAACGATATCAAAAGTGCGAAATCGACGTCGTTTCGATAACGTTTCGATATCGTTTCCAATGGCATTTCTCACTGGGGCTTCACACGCGTGAGGGTGGTTTTAATACATGCTTACTTCCTTACTAACAAATCATTCATACACTACAAACAAATCCCAACCGTCATAACGTACTAACAAAATTCGTTAGTATTATGAACAAAATCGTTAGTATTACTAACAACTTTGTTAGAAATACAAACGATTTTGTTAGTACGTTATGACGGCTGGGATTTAGTGTATGAACAAAGCGCCGAATTCGTTAGTAAGGAAGTAAGGGTGTACGTTAGAGACAGGAAAGTGGTGGGCTCTGATCGGGCTTTGCATCTGTCTCTCTTCCTCCCGCCGTAAGAGTTCAGTAAGTGCGACAGAGACAGAAAGCGCCAGTGGGCTCTAGAGCCCACCAGTTTCCCGTCTCTGGTGTACGTTGCTTAGCCTGGTGTCTACCACGCTCCAGGTAGAAAGGGCTTCGGCGATGGCGGCCAGGAGTACGGCTACGTGGACGTGCGGGACGGCGCGCACATGTTCTACTGGCTGTTCTACGTGAACGGCGGCCAGGTGCCCGCCGACAAGCCCCTCGTCATCTGGCTGCAGGGCGGGCCCGGCGCCTCCTCCACTTCGTACGGCAACTTCGAGGAGATCGGGCCGCTCGACTCGGACCTCAACAAGAGGAACAGCTCCTGGGTACGTTGGACCAAACGCAGGGAAATTAATAACTACATCCGACTTTCAGATTTGGTTGGGATGTGATCCCGGTTCACACCAGTTCGCACTTTTCTCGAGCGATTTCATCCCGTTTTTCTCCAGGTGAACCACGTCAACCTCCTATTCATCGACAACCCCGTTGGAACGGGCTACAGCTACGTGGACCACTTCTCGCAACTCAGCACCAACAACCAGCAGATCGCCAAGGACTTGGTGGCCTTCACCAAGGCCTTCATGACTACCTACCCGCAGTTCCAGAAGATACCTCTCTACATCTTCTGCGAATCTTACGGTGGTAAAATGACGGCCGAGTTTGCTCTTAATCTGTACAAGGTATGCGCACTATCATCAGCAAAAGAGTCCACAGTAAAAATATATTTTAAAAAAACTACTAGTGTTGGGGAGCCCTTCCCTAGAAACAGGGGTGAAGTAACACCAGTTTCATAATTTTGGAGGGTCATTCTGAGACCTACACCAAAATGATCAGGATACTGTACTCTGAAATAAATTTCTACATAATCCTCAAAACCAGGCCCAAAATGTTTGAAACTGGTGTAACTTCACCCCATTTCTCGGGAATAGCTCCCCAAAACTGGTACTTTTTTTTACACTGTCTGACTGAGATTAAATTTTATTAGTTGGATTTGCTGCTCAGCACTTTGGAGTTCACGCGTCACGTCTAAATGCATTACAGGAGCAGAAGGCGGGCTCCGTACTCAGCAACTTGAAAGGCATAGCACTCGGCGACTCGTGGATCTCTCCGATCGACTCCGTGATGACCTGGGGCCCCTACCTGAGGGAGATGGTGAGTTCCAATCCAATTCATCGCGGTCCTCTAACGTGTCGTCACGACTCCCCTCGCTTATCGAGGTGTGCTGCTCACAGGGCATGGTGGACGAAAGGGGTTTCAATGCGATCGACAAAGTCGCCCGGAAGGCCAAGAACGCCGTCGACCACGGCCGGTACTTCCAGGCCACTAGCTACTGGGGGGAGGCCGAGAGCGTCATCGGGGACGTCGCGAATAACGTCGACTTCTACAACATCATGAGCAGGATCCCCGAAGAGGAGGCACAGAGGCTGCGTCAGGCGGCCAGGAGGGGCGACTACCAAGGTCTGCGCCCTCTCACAATCATCTGACTTGAGGCGAACATAGAAAAGAAAAGAAAAGAAAAGAAAAGAAAAGGAAGTCCACCATGCCCTGTCCGAAAGAATTCTGTTGAGAAAGTGGAAAAAACCTTCACCATGCGCAAATTCGTGAATATGTTGTCGAACATTGTCATCGAATGATAGCTCCTCGTCGTCTCGGCAGGGCATGGTGGACTCGCAGGGCTACCAGGCCGTCATGGACTCGGCGCTGCAGACACAGCAGGCGGTGGAGGCCGGGCAGTGGGAGCAGGCCACGGAGCTGTGGGGCGACCTCGAGGATGTCGTTGAGGAGCAGACGTTTGACGCTGACTTCTACAACATTTTAACCCGCATCCCGGGCAGTGAAACGGGTGGGCGTATGCGGAGGCCCTCGCCACCCCTAGGTTAGCTTCAGGCCAACGATCAAGGGGGCTGCCACTCTTTATTCTTGTGTACACCGTACTACCAGATTACCAAGTATTAACAGGAATTACCAACAAAAATCCGTCAAAATGTAGCAAAAATTTGAGAAAAATTGACAACAAAATTCGCAAAATTTGAGACTTTTGGGTGCTTTTACCTCAAAAGAAGCATTTATCTTCCAAGTATTGCCAAGTATTACGAAGTATTGCCGATTTCGAACTACCCAGAGTGGCAGCCCCCTCGCCAACGACTCTCCCCCGCTGCTGCTGCGTGAACCTCACGACCCCGCTGGGACACTGCCCTCTCCTCCAAGTCACTAATTACTCGTACTGTGCAGAGCTGCTCTTCCGGAACCACGTGCTTCGAGCCAGCGACGACGACCTCAATTCGCTGATGGACAACAAGGTGAAGCCCGCACTGCAGGGCGTCATCCCTGACAACGTGCATCACCAGACGCAGAGCAGCGCCGTGTTCAACGCCCTCACCCAGGACTTCATGAAGCCCGTCACAACCATAGGTCAGTCTGCTTCCTATGCGTCGCAACATGAAGATTTTTAACCAACACTAATTTTTTCAACTTTTATTTTTCAGTTGAACAGCTACTAAACGACACTGACGTGAAGGTGGTAGTTCTGAGTGGACAGCTGGATCTCATCGTAGACACACCAGGTAAGTGATGCTGCCTGCTTTGGCCCTATCGTTTCGCAAGCAAGTAAACATCTACAGGACAAGAATATATCAGCCAGCGGATCGTCCTCAAAGTATCTCTAGTTCACAATTTTCAGTATACTTTTGAACAGGTACTGTCGCTTGGGTTGAACGATTGAACTGGAAGATGGGAGATTTCTGGGTTAATGTCGCCAGGCGCCAGCCGGTCGTAGTCAACGGCATTATTGAGGGCTTTGTCAAGACTTCAGGGAAGTTCAGCTTCTACTGGATCAACAGGGCTGGCCACATGGTACGTATCCTCGATTGATAAAATTGTCTCTGTGCACTTGAAAAAATTATTGCTAATCTATATTTTGACGCTTTTAAGGTCCCGTCGGACAATCCCGCTGCAGGGATTGAAGTGCTTAAAAGAGTGACCGAGCTGAAATGAAAACGGCTACGAATTGGGTTATTGGCTCATCACTTCGATATTTTTTTCTAAGCGGACTGCGCGGTTGGTTGGGAGTGTTTTGGACATTATTGTGATTCAGTATATTGTGTGATTGGAATGAGAGCCAATAAAGTGATCAAACCTATTAAAGTCATGCGATTCACTTTATTGATGTGCTTACTTAACTTACTGTCATATTGGAACCCAGTGAGAAAGGGTACATAGAATCTACGTCAAACTTCGAAAATTCATCGATTTTGTGGACAAAGTCAGGGCGATTCGACGTCGATTCTCCTGATCGACGGAAAATCGACGTGTCATTTCTCACTGCGTAGGTTTAACGACATATTGTAGCTTTACACTTCATTGTTAACAGTCAATTTTAATATTTCAGCCGCCATCTCAGGGTAGTCAATCGAAACCTGAAACCAATCAGAACTTAGAGAAGAACTGAAATTGCAATGGGAAGAAAGGACCTAAGACCTGAAATACTTGAGTCAGATTTGAGCACTATTTCTGCCTGATCTCACACCCCCACACATACCATGTGACCTGACCGAAGAACCTGAAGAGCTGTGAAACTCCCCACGTGTTGGACGAATCCTGCCACCAATCCATTAACGAGGAGACTTTTCCGCGGACCAGAAGAGAACTGCTCAGCAGAGGGCCACCTTAAACGCCCCACCCATTTCATCGTACCTGATAAAAGAATGCGACGGAAAAAGTATTCACAAATTTTCAGGCCTGTCTATTTAATGATTTTTTTTAAAAGGAACTTTTTTACGGTACCTGCTATGTTAGTGAAAACATCACACTGGCTAGCATAAACTGTCACAGAGAGGGTTGTTTCGTTTAGTAATCTCTCAACTGCAAAAAGACAAAGGATCAGCCAGCATCACTTAAACTGATAGTGCACGGGGCGAACACAAAACATTTCCGAACACCCCTTTCTCAGAACAAAGCAACAGTAGTAGTCAGTCACTCGCCTGTTTCAGTGGCTGGTTTCATAAATTCCTCAAACTGCGCCATGAAGACCTGACTATTGTCATTCTGGTGATTTACTAACTCCGGCACTCCTAAGGCTGCCCTAACATCTCCGTTCATCATCTCGGGAGAGGCGCAAGGTACTTTCGGCTTGCCGCCCCGCTCTAAATGAAAAGAAAACGCGCGTTTATCAGAACCCAGGGAATGACCACAACAATTCAGCATATATAGATGGGCCTGCCTCGACCTTGTGCGTACTTTCTCCGTCCTTAATGGGCGAAAGGAAGTTGTAGATGTTGACGCCCTCCGTTAGATTGGTCATGAGCCCCCACGAACTGGACCACAAGGTGGTGGCATCTTGCCATCGTAAGCTTTCTGCAGCCGCGCGCACCCTAGCGGCAGCCGCTGAAAGCTGGTCCCGGCCCTGACTACCCAACATGCCCTATAAACGCCGAAAGAAAAATTCGTAGTGTCGGTATTCAACCTCGTTTCGACAGCTTGGTTTTAAATTTAAAAAATTAAAGATGAGCACAGTTATTTTTTCCGAAAAACCGGAGTGTAGAGAACAGCCCTAAATAATAAATAACCATGCGACTTAAGATCTGCTCTCGGATCTGCGCTGGTAAAAGTGTAATGTTGGCAGAATCCATGGCACTGTGCGGCGCGAATCGTGCAATCGTCGCAATTTTGATCAAGGCACTAAAACTTCCAGCAAGTGAAAGAATGATTTCAGAAAGATATAGTCTTTGCGAGGAAATTAAATCGAGAAGAACAAAGAAAGCTGGAACAAATTGTAGAAAACAGAAACAACCTAACTTCTTATCTAGCCAGAAGCATAATTCGGTTTCTTACCGAACTAGGTACTGAAATTCACTTACGAGGTTGAACAAGTACGGAGCCCATGACTCGACGTGGTCTACACCTGAGAGCCAAGAGGCTCCCATGACGACACCCTTAAGCTGGACGTCTATTCGTCTTGAAATCATTTCCTGAGAAAGAAGCAAAAGTCGGAGCAGCAGGTAGTTTCTCAGTGAGGCGCATGCGTCAATCCCAGCGATCCCAGTGAGAAATGCCGCCAAAAGCGATATCGAAACGACGTCGTTTTTGCCCTTCTGGTATTGTTTCGACATTTTTTCGATAAAGTTTCATCCGGCATTTCTCACTGCAGGACCAAACTACGATACCTGATACAAGTCTAGAGCGAACTGCGCTGCCACTTTACCGCCGTAAGATTCACCGAAGATGTATAGAGGGACATCACGGAACTGAGGGTACAGAATGAGGAATTGGCGGGTGAGCTCCACCAGATCGCTGCTCGTTTGTCGGTTAGTGCGTGCGAGGGCTGTCTCGTTGTCAACGTAACTGTACCCTGTACCCACTGGACTGTCCACAAACATCAGATTGACGGTGCTGACCTAAAAAAAAAGTTACACCAACTAAATTGTATGTTGTTCACGATGCCCCAGGCGTTCGTAGCTCTTTGACGTTCCCGAGCAGAAGAGGGAAGTCCAAAAACTGCCAAATATGACAACGGCACTCCTCGGCTGGCATTAACTTACTGGATACATATTTTTTTTTGTTTCACTACCCTGTTCTGCTAACAAAGGTAAGACCAGGTAAGACTATTCAAACGTAGTTTGTTTTTCCTTTCACTCACCCATGATACGTTGCGTGGGCGAGCTGACGGATCCAATGGTCCAAGCTTGCCGAAGTTGCCGTACGAAGTGGATGAGGCGCCTGGTCCACCCTCCAGCCAGATGACCAAAGGCCGACCCGCGGGAGTTTCACCGCCACCAGTGTAGTAGAGCCAGTAGAACAGGTGGGCTCCGTCTCTCACCTCCACGTGACCGTACTCCTGACCGCCTTCACCGAAACCCCTCCGAGCTGTCAGAACATCATCACGATCAGGCTCGAACCATGGAGGACTTTGGCTTAAAGAGGAAAAGCAAGAAGACAGTGGTGGAACACATAACAAAACCTCATTTGTTTTCTACCCCTTCCGCTCCCAGCAGCCCCGCTGGGAGTGGAAGGGATAGAAAACAAATGAGGTTTTGTTATGTTCCACCACTGTCTTCTTGCTTTTCCTCTTTAAGCCAAAGTCCTCCATGCTCGAACCCAACAGGAAGGAGCAGAGAAGTCAATACTGCTTGTGTAACCCCGCACGGAGTATCGATTATGATCAGCTGCTTTTCGTCTGCTGTGGTTCGGTGTTATTTATAGATCCACATTCCCAGGCGCACCTCTTGTGCTTTATCAAACTAACTTACTTGACCTCCAGACTCGGCAAATAGTTTTATGGCTGCATTGCCAGTGCTTGAATTCTTTTGAAATGTACTGAAGAGCGCTACTTTACCATCAGCGAACACAACGCTGAACGCAAACAAGAGCGGAAGCGTCAAAGAGCACTTCGTCAGAGGTGCCATCTCGCAAACTGGATCAAGAACTACAATGTCTGTAGGAACGCCTTCCCAATCGTCTTTTGAGCAGCGCGTCCCTTATCAGTGCTGTATCAATCAAGCGCAGAGGGAATCAGCGACCAGCTTGCTTGTCTCGCGCGGTACGAATGGTTAAAAAAAAAGAAGTAGTGAAAGAGAAGACTGGCCGGTTTAAGTTTCTCATTCACTTCTCAAACATCTAGATCAACGTAAACTCTTAGATTGCATAAGCTAAGGAGGCTTTTAGCCCGCAATGAAACTTTACTGATTATACTAATGCATCAAGGAGGTGTTTAAAAACTTATCAACTAATACTGCTGTTCTCGTCTGGCCTCACGTTCTCTAACCAATGAGAGGGGGGGTATTTCTATGTTGTACTGTTTCAGCTTTTGTTCTGAGAGTTCGTAATTTTTTTTTTTCTGCTGTTAGCCAATTACTGTTCACAAGTAATATCTGAATCACATCTTCATTCATATATTTGGTATGATTCTTTCAACATCAACTTATCCAAAGAAATGACTGGTTTTTGTTAGAAAAACTATGAAAAAAAGGAGTAAAGGGAAATCAAAACTCTCCAGATGTTTTATGTGGTGGAACAGAAAATTTATTTAAGTCTACCGTTCCCTTACAATTGAAGGATGGACAGTATCTCCATTGAAAAATATAGTACATACAAATTTTCCACAGAATAGAGGTAACATAGAATCAAGTGTGATTGATAATATAATTACAATGTTACAGTAAGTCTAAAATCTTTGCTTTACAAGTATCAACTTAAAATAAATCTTTCTAATTTATTTAGGTAAACAAATGAAGACCTATGCAGTAATTGCACAGCATTTTCTACAGTAATGGCAGTTTATTTTTAAAATGGCATGGTAAAAGGCGGCTGTCCTGGTCCAGTCACATGTCTTGAAAATCACATTAGGGTAAGAATGCATGAATAATAGTCGGTTCATAATGGAACATAAGTCGTTTCATGCTGATAACATTCAATGGCAATTATTGTATCATTCGATACAGTCTTAAGCACAAGACACTCGCTATAGCACTAATCAAAAACACATCAAATCATGTTCATGATTCGAACTGAAAAGATGAAATTTTGGATAAGGTGACACCTTTAATTGCTAAACATTCTCTCTAAAAAATTTCAAGACTTTACTACACTTGACAGGATTAAAATGAGAATTTGCTAACACATAAAGACTTTGTGTGACAAGGCTTCATAAAAGGATAATCAATGTTATTGCTCTTAACAGCCAAAGTTAGATTAATTATTTAAATAAAAAAATGTTCCTATCACTTATGTCAGCAAACCATTTAGAAATATCAGCACCAAATAGCATTCCTTCCGCAGACCCAGGACAAACACCAGCCAAAACAGTCTTCAATTAATCAGAGCAATAAGAGCCACACTGGAGTATTTCTCAAAATCAAAACTTTTTCAAACAGATGTTCCTGAAGATCATTCACTTTAACAATTCCTATTCTCTCAATTTCCTTGGGTATAAATATACCAGATTTTAAGTTTTAGAAAATGTCAAGTTATAGACCCTTATCAATAGTACTCAATATCCATGCTGAACAGGGATACTAGGAAAACCATATTCGTGTCCATTGCTTCACACATACGGCAAAAAGAAACATGAGCAACAATACTTGCTATAATTATTACAGCACATGAATGCATATTAATTTTGGACATAAGTAGATATGAGCACACAGTGTAATCAAGCACAAAAAAGAAAGGAGAGAACCATACCTCAACCATTCCCCTTACCCTGTTCAATAACATTCAACACGATTCCTTAACTTGCAAGAACATGAAGTAAAAGGCCAATCACTACTTAAAACAAGTGCTTTGCATGATGGTACAACCAAAACAAATTTGAAAGATCAAAATTACTTAACACATTAGAAATATTATCACTAAACAATTTCACTTCAAACCTGATCTCACTAATGAACAACCTGGCAAACGGCCAAAATTCTTCAGGGAATGGCATGAAAATTAGAGTCTCCAGGTGGAATAAGAAATGCTCACAAATACAAAACTACTCTTTGTGCCTCACATGTTAACAATACTGATTTAGCAAATAGATTTCATGAGCACAATATTTGATTTATAGAGCTGGCGACAGTGAGGCAAAGAACACAAAATTTAATCAATTCAGAGGCTCAAAAATCAATTTGAGAGAAATCAGAGGGCAGTTTCTAAAGGGCATAGATAAAACAAATGAGAGATCATCTTCTTGATATGAAACTGCATTTATTTTTGTCCAACATTGCCAGAAACTCCCACCACATAAAGGAGATATTAGTGAATCTCCAGAATACCCCACATAAGATTCTAGTATTGATTCTGTACTAATAATTTACACGTACCAATCAGTAATAACAATCCAAACACTGCAATAAGATGCATTTGGAAGAACTATAACAGGCAGAGGATTTTGTAGTATACATTAGACAACTAGATTACATATGAGGTATCATACAAGTACAGCAAAGACCTGCTGCAATAGATAAATGAAATTAAAATTTAGAAACAAGTCAATCATATAAAAATTTCTTTTAAAATTGATATAAACACATTTACAAAACATTTAATACTAACAGAACTGACAAGATACAGGATTGCTGCTGTTCTTTGGATTGATAAAATTTGATAAAATCAATGTTAAAGGGATGACTGTAACAACTGTCACCTAAATAACTATCTATCTGAAAAGGCGAGAGACGTTCACCTAATACAAGAAAACAACAAGTGCTAATGAATAATTAGGTTGAAATTGGCAGTTTTAATATCTCAACTCCAAGACTAGGTAGCAGATGGGCATTCACAGAAGAACTAATGAACACAAAATGGGGTGATATCAATGACACAAAGAAGTCTCATCTGACCTTTGACCAGCCTATTCTACGTACTTTTCGGCACTTCCCTTTCTTGATAGGAACTGAACTCTCCCCGTCTTTCTCCAATTTCATCACATGTAACCGAGTTTGTTGACCTGAGCCACTGCCTCTGCGAGAAGACTCTAAAGAACTTCGGAGTTTACGTTTACTGCCACATTTTTTCTTGAAGGTAGGCGGAGAAGAAATACTGTTTGGAACTTTCTGTAAACTAGTTTCACTGTCAGTTGAATGAGGTAATTGTTCACTTTCTTCGGTTCCATCCTTACTGGCACAATCCTTTAAAGGATCAAGTTCCTCGGGTACACTACCCACAATATCCCTTCGTAGTATGCACTTACGCTTAGGTTTATCCCATCCAGTCATGTTTCGCCGTTTGCGTTTCTTACGCATGCGTCGATCAGTTTCACCAGTTGAGGAAGCACCACACTCGGAACTATTACAAGATGCATCAACACCATGTTCGTTAGATGCTACCTCATCAAGTATACAACAACAGTCTGAATAGCTGTCCAGCAAGCTTAAAATGTCCATTGTAGGACCACCTCTAGGGTCAGAAACAACATCGCACGTACAAGCTAACTCATCCAGGACAGCAGGATCAACCAGATAGTTAAGAGAAGGGTCCTTATCCCTATCACTGTCAACCACTGCACTTTCTGGAGCACTCCCTAAATTTGAAGATGCTGCTTTCACAGCTGGCTTCTTCCGGCCACGCCCCTTACCACATGGCTTTGACTGACCCATCTCTTGATCCTTTTCAAAGTCAGCGGTGGGAACAGGTGCAAGGCCAAGCAGAGAGTCTATACTTCTAGCAATTTCTTGAATTTCATCTTCACCAGTAGGATGATCTTCATTAACTACAGGGACTGTTTGTTGATCTGAGGTGCTTGTGCTTGTCTGATTCGGTTTAGCTGCAACAATCTTTGGTTCTACCTCTACAACATGTTCAGGGACAACATCTTCAGTAGGATTAATCTTGTCAGGCTCTCTGCTACTTCTTCTCTTAACGACACTGGAGAGAATAGCAAGAGTTGAGGCATGACATCGTGGTGACTTCCTCGGCAACCTCAAAGAATGCCTTGACCTCCTTCTGCCTAACGAACGCTCGCCATTGAAATCTTGCCTTGGAATTTGATAGGGAAGGACAACTGGGCTTGGTTCCCCAACGGAAGGAAAATGCAGTTCTTCACCTCTGTCTTGTCTTTGAAAAGTTTGAAACCATACCTCAGAGCTAGGCACAGTTTCAAAGGAAAAGTGAAGTTCCTCAATAGGACAGGGGGCACCATCAATAACTTCAGTACCACTACTTTCCTCAATACTTGGTAACTTATTCTTATCCTGATTTGGCAAATCTTCCACATCACCAGTGGAAGTAGGAGAACCATGTATTCGCAGGCGAGATCCAGCCATTTCAAATTTGTAGTAATCCATGTTGTCAGTTATAAATGCCTCAGCTTGAGTACGGCGCTTCCGACACTTCCGGTAGCCATTGATTTCATTACTAACTAAATAGCCACTTGCACATCGGGTATAAGTATTATCATCTCCGACCTAGAAAAAGAGGTATAAGCATTAATGCATGAAAGACCAACATGAACATTTCAAACAAAGATCTGGAATATCAGAGATCGATTAATCTCTAAAAAAATGTAGAGGTTCTTAACTGAAAGAGAGAACTGTATTTTAATGGAGACAAAATTTACTGACCTTAAATTTTAACTGATGGGTTCTGTCTCTACGGCGGGAACTGCTACCTCTGCGTCCATTTCTTTGGCTGCTTCTGCTGCCTTGACTATCAGTTCCATTTTCTTCAGTTCCATCAGCAGTCCCATCATCATCGTCATCATCTTCATCCACTCCATCCTCCTCATCCTCTTCATCGTCATCATCATCATCCTCTTCATCAGATTCTGAAGATTCTTCTGAGTTTGTTTCACTTCTAGCTTGCTCACCAAACATGAAGTTTTCAGCCTCATCACTGAGAACTGAAAGCTCCGAGCGTCTTACTTTCTTAAATCTTACAACAACAGGCTCTTTTTCTCCTAAAGTTCCAGAGCGTCCAGGACCATTCTGGGCACCACCTCCATTGACTGCTTCTTCCCCTTGATTGGACTGATGATTGACATAGTACCCTGTTGACCTCAACTTGCTGTTAAGGACCTCTACCTTATAATATCCACGATTGTCTTCAATTAATTTCTCTTCCGCAGATAACCTTTTGCGTCTAATAGATCGGTTTCTACTGTGATTACGAGGTGGTTTGAGATCACGACCTTTGAATTCCTGGACTTCTTTCTCTTCATCTGTTTGAATAAGATTCACACCATCTTCAGAAGATTTTTCAACAGTATCTAATTTATCAGATTTATCACCTTTGTCACACTTTTCAACCTTATCAACAGATTTATCAGACTTCATTTTTTCAGAGTGGTTATTTGCAGTAACAAGAAGAGATTCTTCACTGACAAGGTTAGACCAGAGTTGACTCCGAGTTCTTAAGTGATGTCCCCTCTCACTGAGAGTTGGTGACAGCAGGGGTTGTTGGCTATTGCTGTTAAGAAGAGGATGACTATTGTCACTTAAAGCAGGAGACAGCTGAGAGAGTTCACTTCGTGCAGGCCTCCCAGACCGAAGAAAATGAGTTCTCTCACTTCCAGGAGCAATTTCGAGCAAGTCTTTACAACTCACTGAAATGGATCTCCTCTTTCTTAGTTGAGCTGTAGTCAGTCTTTCATCTAAGAAAATTCCACCGAGATTTTCTCTGTCACCTTTAGTGCATGCAAAACGTGTCTGGATGTGGTTTGAAATTCCATTGCATTGAACCTAAAATAAAGATGAAAATGTAAGACAGGGTTCAAATACATTCTTTAGAATATGAATAAAAATACGCCTCTTCTTAGATAAATTGCATTTTGTCCTGTACTTATGTAGCTCAGAAACTGAACATGTCATAAATACTTGGTTGGTCCTCACCTCTAATGCTTCTTTCCGCCCAACCATTTTTGATATGTGTCTATCATCTACAGGTTGCCTCATGTTGTTTCCTTCGGCATCATCTGCGATCTCCAATGCTTCAGATGTGTACAAAGCTTCAGGCTTGCTGCTCCTGTTGAGCGCCAAGAAACGGATAGGGTGTCAGAGACACGGTCTCAGACCAATCCCTACCAACACCACAAATATTAAAACCCATCCATGCAATGAGAACTACAAGACATTCAGCACCATGATGAAAGAAAACTAAAAGAGAAGTGACATTAATGACTGACATGCAAGATACATAAAATAAATATTTAAAAAAGTTAATAGCTTTGAATGTAATTGACCCATGACAACAACCAAACAAAACATTGAAATTTTGAGAAAAAAGACTAGGTAGTTAAAGTAACCAGTTGATTGTGCATACAACATTCACCACAAAAAGAAAATATGTTAAGTATTTTTTTAAGCCATTCCCCATATCCATAATTCCTCAGTAGCTTAAATTAACCTTCAATAATCCTTATGTTTTCATATACCTCCCTAAGAATATGAAGATTTAAATACATTTAATCCATTGGAACTATGGTCAAATTAATAACAAAGGAAGATTATCCAAAGAAGGAAAGAAATCGATTGTTAACAGTAAAGGATGAAAGGTCCATATGTACAAGCCGAGAAATTAATTTTGTACATGAAGTTGAGATAATTTTAAGAACAAGTCAACTATATAAACCCACTTATATGTGACACACAGTAAAAAGAAAGCATCAGGAATTTGCAAAAAAGAGGAATTTTGGTTTAAGAAATTAATGAAATGATGTCAGAATTTTGAAGCACATTGACAACCCGATGAGTAGTTATGAAAATGTATGATTTGTGCCTTCCTATCCCAGTTCCACCACTGTACCATAATTCAAATCTACACAACTATTATAAATATTTCAAAAGTAGCTCAATACAAACTGCCCCACAAATGAATGCTAGACTTCGCCACAGTCGATAAATATGTTGTTTCAAATCTAGCAATGAACCTTTTGAATTCAAAGGAAACAGAATCTTACCTGTTCTCCACAGCACACAATGATTCAATGAAAGCCTTTATGTCCAGGGCCTGTGACTTGCTACAGTTGTCAAGTGAGGCGTAGTTTTCAGCATTCAAAGAGTATTGTCTGTGACCATCCGTTTGGCAATGCCTTCTCAAATCTTGATAATCAACTTTGCAAATTTCACAATACCCAGGCAGTGGGTCGTATAACAAAGTTTGATCCTTTTTAGCGTCAGGGAAGAGAGATCGCTCAGGGTGTCTCTTGGATGGTGGTCTTGGAGGGACAAGACTTACACTATGGATGGAATAAAAATTGTACTAAATAATAATTGTATTTTAGAAGACCATTTAAACTGTCAATACACAGCATTTACTGTACCTCTCATTATCTTGAAAAACTGGATTTATGCAATTCTTAGAAGAATTAACAGCAGAGACATTTCTCTTGAATGGTGAGTTCTTCTTCCTCGGCGAGCGTCTCAGCACTGGCTTCTCTTTCGACACATGAACTGAGGTAGATACAGGCTTCAAAGCAGCTGACTTGGATTTCAACTCAGGTCTCAGTTTAGTCTTGACACTATCAGAACAAGTAGGTTTGGACAAGAATGGCGATGTGCCCGGTTCAGAGTTCAAATTAATAGTTGGCCAGCATGATAGATCTTTGAAGGATGGGCGAAATTTCCTGTAAAGAAAGGGAAGGGAGAGAAGGAGGAGGCATAGTATCAAATTTTAATTGTAATGTAGAATATGCACAAATGAAAATTAGTGCTGTGATTCCATTTAATTTTACCTGTCCAGAGATTCAATCTTGAGAAAATATTTCCCTGTGCGAAGTCTGACCTTGCTAGAAGACAATGATTCTGACTTGTGTTTGGGTGGAACTATCGGAGAGTCATTGCCTCCTTTTTTAAGGCCTTGAGCAATTTTATGAAGAAGCTTAAAAATCTGCCAGAGTAAACATAAGATAGGATATTACATAAATGAATACAACAAAGTTAAAGAAGTATTATACTGTGTACAACATACTGAAAAATCATACCTTTTCAACAGACCAAATATTAACACCCCAGTTCTGTGCATCAATGAGTGGATCCCTTGTTCTGAACTGTGGTTGAGCTCGAACCCTATCCAGCATAGCCTCAGCACGTGATCTCTGAAAATTTCAATTAACATAGAAAAAATTGCTTGGCATAAAAAAATTGCATAGCCAAACGCCCATCATCCAAGAGTAACTTACAGGGTGACGTCTGCTTCCACCGTGAGGTTCCACAGGTGAGTCAAGCGTGGAAGGAGAAAAGTTTGATCCTCGGCTGTTTCCAGCAGGAGAAGCAGCTGGAGAAAACAATGGTGGCAGTGGTGAAGGGGAGGGGGACGGTCTAGGTGTTCCACACAGAGGACTCCCGCCGGCACCAGCGCTCACATTGCCACCCCATTCTGATCGATCAGTAACAACCAGGTATATTTTTTCATCAAGGAATGGGTTAACCACCTGCAAAAGGAAAAAGGTACATAAGTAAAAGTGAAACTTAAGATATTTGCTCATTATGGAGTTCAAAGTGATAATTTAATAAAAAACTTTACATGAACTTTAAAATTACACACCAAATACGGATCACGCAACTCTAAAACTGTCTTCTACACCACAGGAATATCTCATATTTCAGAACAGAATGACAGTACGATCAGATCTAAAGAGCTTAAGAAGAATTTGAAAAAAAAAAAAAAAGAAATTGAAGGGAGACCCACACTATTTATGCTGAAATAGGAGGCGCACTCTTTTTCATACTGATGATGTGATTCAGTGACATATTTACCAAGAGAAACATTGTTTACAAACAAAACTTCCAAATATTATTTATCTTTTGAAAACATCAGCAAAAGACAGGGATACAAACGCGGACACGGGAGTGAAAATGCAGACACGAGCCTCTAAGCAGTGGAGCTCAGCAGAACTTGAAACTATAGAAATGAATTTAGGACGACTTATGTGAGAAACAACATAACCTCAATTCCAGCTGGGGACACCAGTCGTAATGAGAAGGGAAGGGGGGGGGGGGGGGGGGGGGGGGGGGGGGGGAGGCGGCGACGAAGGGGATGGGGTATGAGACCAAATTTTAAAGTGACTAATACGCGAGAAGTCTCAGACGCGCAACGCGACGACTAGTAAGAGCGAGAGGGCGGCTGCAACGCGTCGTGGAATGGCGCAGGAGAATGGCCTCCGCTGCCAACAGAGCCGTTGCGAGCCGTCCCGTCGAGCCAAACAGCGGACAGAGGGCCAGGGGGCTCGCTTGCTGGCTTCTCTCTCTGTCGGGGCGTTCTCATGTGGGACGCAAACTAGCCGAAAGGGTCGGAGAAACATGGACTCGGTTCGCCAACTGGCCAGACTCTCGGGCAACGGCACACAGATCCAGCACGGGCCTCGATAAACACAAGGCAAGCTGTCCGCTCGCGGAGACCCGCCTCGACTTCGAGCTTACCTCGGCATTTTCCAGCTCTCACGTCACAACGGGCGAACGAACAGCGTCCACGATTGTCCCTGCTGCTGCTCGCACTTCACACCTCGCCACTGCACACACCTCACACGCCCGACCAACACCCGGTTCACTAAATGAATTTCCAAGCAATAAATCAACGCATTCACCCTGTCACAAAATGGCTTTTCTCCTCAAACGAAACGTTTACAGCGTACTACCAACTATCGCCGCTAGATCGCAGCACCGTCGCGGACAAAAAAAGATGGCGACAGCTCTGCTGCTGCCTAGCCGTGCGGCGGTTGCGGCAGTGAAGCTACAGGGACCGCCCGCAAGCACTGAAACCCAGCCGTCAATCAATTGCGGGCCATACAGGCTCTCCTAGCGATTTCAAGTCATTCAAAGGAAGTATGGGGCCTATCTATATAGGTAGGTGTTCCTGTATCCTCATGGGCCAAATCACTTCACATACTTTCAATTTACAAAGTTTCACTTTCAACAGATGCAGCAACGGCTCAGAACCCGAAAACAATACAAAGGGAGACAGAGGAGTATTTGCCAAATAAAAATGTTGTCGTCTGAATTGAAATATCTCAAGTGAGTAATCTATGACCAGCACTTACAACCACGCACTTCCCTCTTGAAATTTCAGTAAAGAAAGATCAGAGAAGTATTCTTATCTTTTTTCTTGAAAGTGCTATGGGTGTGCGATATCAATGTGTGAATATGAAAAGACTCCTAAACATATGAACAGTCGTACTGTGTTGCACTATCCGAAGCACGACCCAGTTCTATATGAGAGATTTGCATCCGGACGGAGTCAACCCAACGTTTGAAATAACAGACAACAATCGGGGAAGAATCAAGTTAGTGTTTTGTAAATTACAGATAGGGATTACAGTACTCGTCTGCATCCTCCGTGATCATCTGCAAGGGCCGGCGAGGGGAGGGGGGAGGTGTGGCATCCAAGATGGCGGCGTGTGAACTTCCCTGCGGGCCGGTCCTCAGGGACATCGAGCCAGCTCCTCAATCCTCTTTCGACAGGAGTGCAGGCTAATCAAATCAGTTTAGAGAGACAAGCGAGAAGTGATGGGCGGCCCCCGGCTAGCTCTGGCTTGCTAGCCTCGCCAACGGAACGGACGGACGGCTAAAGGCTGAGCCAGGGCTGAGCTGGCTCACTCCGGCCCGCCCGGCCCGCGCGGCGCGGCAAGGCGTGGCGTGGCGTGGCGTGGCGTGGCGGCGTACAGCGGGGAAGGCAAGGCAGTGGGAATAGAGGGGGAGGGGGAGGCGCTGCTGGCTGAGGGCACGACGACGAACAGCGGCAGGGGCAGGGGCGGGTCAAGAAGAGGGGGACGGGCACCACACTCACTCACGTCGCGGCAGGACAGCACGCCGTGAACCAAACCAACCTGCTTCGAACCGCACTTGGGTTACGCTCTTTTCCAGGCCGTCGCATCGGGGGAGGCGCTGTCGCCGCGGAGTACATGATTTCCTTGCCTTGCCCCGACCTGGACTGCCCTGCTCTGCCCTTCCCTGCCCCGCCCGCCCGGGAAGGACAGCGCGGGGGCATGACAGGGGCGTCCCAGGGATGGATGGAAAGGGGGCTGAGGCAGAGCTGGGCTGGGCCACAGGCCGCTGACGCAGCTGTCGAGTACGCCACGCAGTAGTAGGGAGGGAAGGGAGAGCAGAGCAGAGCGGAGCAGGAAGGAGGCGCGGCGGCGCGCGCAGCTACACAGCGCACAACCCGCGTCCATTCCATTTCACGTGGTATAGTCTAGTCGCTGCGGCATGGCTCCAGCACGCGCCACGCCACGCCACGCCACGCCACCCCTGCCAGCACCTCCGACTGCATACAGCACAGCACAGTGGCTCGCGGGGGAAGGGCAGGGCAGCCTCTCTAGGGCGGCCAGGGGCGGCAGGCGGGGTAAGGGGGAGGTGAGGGGAGCGCCTCGCCCTCGCACCCGAGACAGCGCAGCCGGCGCAGCGGCACACTTGTCACTCGCTAAATGCTGCGACAGGAAGGACACTCGACAAGACGCAGGTCGAGAACAGACTTGACATGTTCACGGCCATCGCTCATTGGATCCGGTAAAGAACTGCAGCGAAGAGGAGAGGTAGGCGGCCCGCGCGGCACCGCACCGCACCGCGACGGGGGAAGGACAACCAACTTGATCCGGGGGAATGAATGGCCAAGTGTAACCCGTGCGTACCGGCGAGCACGAACTAGTCCGGCCTTTCATTCGGTTTTCCCGCCCAAGCTCTGGAGGGACCAGCGGGGAGTGGGACGGGCGGGGGAGGTGGAATCTGTCACAACTATACTAGAAGGCAGTGGCAGTGATGTGAGAGAATTTGAATTTTACTGGTTTACCCGGCTAAACGTGAAAATAAATCAACATACGAGGCATTTGCTGCATGAATACCTGATGGTTTGGTATAAGCAAGAGTTTGAATGATTCAGATTCAATTTGGCAAAGTTCAAATTGCAAGCAAACTCGATGAAACTCTGTTATTATTTTTTGGATGGAGAACGAAGGAGTCAGTCTAGATTAGAAAAGAGTACTTACACCACCATAATTTTTGATTGAGGTTTCAAGTCTTGCAGATATGCTGTGATTCTTGATATCAAAGAAGAATTGCTTCCCAAGAAAGGGTTTTGAACCTTTCTGAAGTTTCAAATCTCCTGGAATTAAAAGAAAAAGAATTATCAGAAATATCAATGATAAGAAAATACTAGACCAAGGGCACAAGAAAAAAATTTAGGAACAGATGCACAATGGTCACATATTTGATCATACATCGAGCTTCAGATTAACAGCTGCGGCATGCTGGGCCATTCACAATTCACAAACATTTTCATGCCTCTGAGAGGGGAGCAACATTATGCACAATGCGATTGTCCTATCTGTGTGATTTGTGAACAGCCTGTAACTCCATAACCATTGTCACAAAGTCACAGAGTGCAATAAGAGCCATGTCAAACAGTTGTTGGTTGGTTGGTTAGAAAGCTTAAGGGCTCCTAGTTGTGCTTGTGCTCCATAAGGCAGACACCTCACATGATGGCGATAAAGCCCCCAGGGATCAAAAAGTACAGATAACTATTAATTTGATGAAAGATGGTGTTAATAAAATCAATTGAAGTACAAAAATATAACAGCATGGATACTCATTTCTTGGCCTCTGGTTTTTGAGGTTGATTAACGATTTAGAATGAACAATAACGAAACCAAAGCACACGAACAGTTCTGAAATAGAAGTTAGAGAAACATTTTCCTTGAATATAAACATGCACGATTAAAATTTCCCAGAATAAAATCTGGAGTAAAGGGTTACCGCCCTGCCTACAATAAGTTGTCAATCGTAGCTCCTAAGTTAAGACTGTGGTGCGCTTCGTAGTCCTGCCTGCGAATAACTAGGTACTGATGAATTATAGAGTGGGATAGCCATTGGTACGTCTCTTATGGTATGATTCAACTATGACTTATGACTACAACGCATTATACAGCTTTTAGATTGAAGACGACACACAGTGACGTTGCAAATAGAACTCGAAAGATGCATTTCTTACCGAACTGACTGCGGCTGGAGGCTTGCTCTCTCTTTGGGGCGGGTTTATTGCTCGTCTTCTTGGACGGTGAGAGGACCATTATCTAAGTGGTGACATGGAATATGGGCTGAGCCTAGCCTGGGCTAGCCTCGAGTTGAAACCGAGGCAGTGGCTGCGTCTGCTGGCGGGCGAGTGACGACGTTCCACGCTCCGTCAACACGTGAACGCATCGCGGGCCTGATCTACTTGATTAGCGATGAGCACCGCTCTGAATAACTCGAGCTGGATGTTGGAACTAAGAGGAGTCGGCGAGTACCCGGCCACGAAGAGACTGTGCAGACATTATAAAACATTCAACACATCACAGTTACAGGAAGACGAGAAAGTAATCACACAAAGGGCGCGTGCCTGCTGTGATAAAACTACAAAAGTATCAAAATTACGCCACAAAAGCTCACCAAATACACAAAACAAACGCTGCAGTACACCAAGTTTCAGATCAACTTTCAAACGTACACATTGTCGTTAACACTGCTTGATATAAGGTGCGGCAAGGACGTTTCGTCCTCCGAAAGTGCAGCCAACACAAAGTGAAAGTAAAGTAAAGATAGAGACGATGAAATAGTTCGTATCGCTCCTAATTCGTACATTTACATAACTGTTGGCGAAAGTAGAGATAATAAGCAGGATAAACTATGTTTTTGTATCGTTGAGAGCTAAACCGATTCAGTCAAACTTTAAGATCGCCCTCTCCATTCTTGCCAACTGATTCGAGTGAGTCTCGAGTCTCTCGACAAATGTCGTCCTTTGACGACACAGACTGTCAAAACATTCAAAATGGTGGACGTGCTGGCTTTGATCGACACAATTACTAAAGAAGATAATAATGAAATCGTTTTCGTTGAACAGTTTGTCTCAGGTATTCGCGATTTCAGCTCTCAATACGGCAGCGATATTAGTATATCGTACACAGCTTACAACCTAGCTGGGAAACCTAGCAAGTATCCTGACTATGGAGACTACCCTCAAGCATTTGTTATGGTATGTTTTTTTACTGGTCAGTGGGGTTGTGATCCTTTCAGGAATTAGGATCTCCCTCAACTTCATATTTACCAAACAATCTTAAGATATAACCTTAAAAAAAGCAACGTTACACCTGTCTTATTGTTACAACCATCGTTAATCACCTATTACTGATTTCTATCATGTGCATAACCATTTCAAATATTCGTACCCTCTTCGAAGATGGTACGAATGAATAAACGATCAGAAATATTTACCAAATTTTAAGAAATATTTTGCTCTCCATTGTTGCTGTGCAGCGAACCTATGGACGTTGGTGGAAGGATGCACCATCTGGGACAAGGGAATTCATGCCACAGAATCAAGGGTCTATTGTGAGTCAAGACTTCATCGGTAAGTACATGTCTTCTTCTGCAGGAATATTCATATACCAGTGTTGAGCTTTATTATTACAATTATTTTTCTGCACTTTGTGATTCTAGACGTTGTTTTTGAAGAAGCTGTATACCCCTTCCAAGTGAACGTGTATGAAATATATAACCCTGGAGCTCTTGTGCGGGTCTGGGCTCGAGAACTCCAAGGCAAATGGGCTCTTCTTTGGGAAGGCGCTGCCCAAGTAACAAGACCTATGTCTCGAATATTTTCACCTCCTCTTCGCACCATTCATTTCCCAACGAAGTAAATGCCTTTCTTTTTCCATCTCATTGAAATTAATTCTTTTGCACTATGTTTATTCATCTTTGCCTTGTCTTTTTCTGCCCTCATTTACAGTTTGCTACGTCTGGAGTTTGACCATTCCAACTTGGATTATTACACAGAGTTAGATGCAGTATGCTTAGTTGGTACTTACAAACCTTTTCCAGAAAATAGTCTTGGGACATGTCATACATTGGAAAGCAATAATGTGAGGAGAAAAAATGGAAATTCAGCCAGTAATGGCCTTGTCAATGTTGGAGATATTACCAACAGGATACAGGAACTCAATATTCATCGTCTTTCACCTCAGGTATGATCAATCAGATCAGTATCTTGTTTTATATTATATCTTAGTTTCTAAAAAAAATTATTCTTCAATTGTCTCTCGTAAATTTCTTCTAAGGTTGATATATCGAACTCCATCTCATCATTCTTGGATCATGAATTTCCAAATCTTCTGAAACAAATTGAAGAAATGCAAATGGCTAACAGTGCAACTTGTACATCTCTGGCTTTACCATGTGCACCATCTTCCCCTCCACCAGAAAAGCCGACATCCCAAAGTGCCAACAGTGGAGCCTTTAGCTGTCTTCCAGTAAGTTATCAAAATCAACATCTCTTGTGTGTTTTATTTCTGGATGAGATTTATTTATGTGTTACATTACATTTCATAATTTAAGGATGAAAGTATTCTTCAAATCTTGGGATACTTGGATCTCAAAGATCTGTGCAGATGTGCTCAGGTGAACCGTCATTTCCGAGGATTGGCTCACGATCCTCATCTTTACATTGAAGTTGGCCTACGGGTAAGATTTTCAATGCAAACAGGACTATTATTAACCTTTAACTTAATTTGAAGTATTTTTTTGCTCTGTTTTGTTTTTTACTGTAGCTCTTAATTTTAGTATCTTCTCGTAAGTGTGCAACTTTAAAGTGCTGGTCTGTTGTGTTTCAGAAATTTTGGCATTGTATTAATCCCACGAGCTTACAGTATTTGGCATCTCGTCTTGTTTATGTGCAGCGGCTAGACATGTCATGGTGTGGTAACTATGGGGAAATTACCCCGGAGCACTTTATTCAGTAAGTGTGCTCCTATAGTATTTGCTTCTTCCTTTAATCCCAGTGCTATCTAGAGTCTAAACTAAAAATTAATTCCATTTTCAGATTTTTAGAAAGTTGTGGTAAGAATCTCACTCATCTGAGGTTGAATAGCTGTAAATTTGTCACAGACTCTGGTATTGAAAAAATTGTCTCAACATGTCAGAAACTTCAAGGTAAGTCTCATAATTCATGCCTTTCCACCCATTTTTTTTCTTTTTTCTTTTTAAGTGATAAAAGTCTGAATCAGTGATTTAAGGAACATTTGTCATGGTCCTTTGATTACAGAGCTTGCACTGCAAAATAATAGTAAGGTTACCAACCGAGGATTTTCATGTTTAGTCTCTCTTCACGGACTGGAGAGGCTGGACTTGTATCGTACATCAGTGACCAAAGAACCTCTCATAGCAATATTAAAAACCTCTCCTCAACTTAAACATTTGAACCTTGGTGAGTATTTTGATATCTTTCAATTATAGTTGATTTTGAGATGTATTAATTAACAATTTTTATTTTCAGGCTCCTGCATGCATATTTCTTCCATGGATGAAATAGTTCTCACACTAAGTAAACACAACCCAGAGTTAGTATCTTTGGATTTGTGGAAATCTTATACTTTGACTTCTGTCGGTGTGAATGCTTTAGGAAGGTGCTCCAAACTTCAGGAAGTTGACCTTGGTTGGTGGTAAGTACTGTAGATGTACATACAGTGTGATTCAATTGATCGAAGATTAAAAGTCTTGTTTATATGTTCTCTTAACAATATCACACATTATAAAGTGCAATAAATTTTGTTTCTTTGCAGTCTTAGCTTGAGTACCCCAGGGTTGAGTCTCAACAGCATTGCTTATGGCTGCCTCAATTTGAAGAAAATATTCCTGGCCTCTATGCGATGTCTTGTTGACTACCATCTTGAGCCGTTCTTGAAGAATTGTCCTCTACTAGAGCAGGTGGATGTGCTTGGATGTAGCGTTACTCCTGATATTATCTCAAGGTAATGTCTTGTAATTCAGACTTTTAATTCCTTTAATTTGTAATTTAGTTACACATTTATTGATGTCAATTGTCGAAAAGTGAACATAGTTTTTATGCACAGGCTTCTCCGTGACTGCCAGTACTTGAAACTTGTGGATGTGAGTTTCTGTGATAACATCTGTGAAGCCCAGTGTGATCTATGGCGGCGTCAGTACCCGACTGTCAGCATTAAGCAGAGCTACCAGTCCGAGGCGAAATATCGTGGTGGGAATCAGTAATCTTTGAATAGCTGTGAAATGTGCTTCTAGCGCTCCTTCTTGTAAAGAAATTGCTTACAATGTGTCGTTTACAAATATGCTCTAATGTAGAACTACAGTAGAAACTCGAAGATTGTCCACTCGGAGTTAGTCCGGTTTTACGTCCGGGCCCCCGGCACCAGGTTTAGGCTAAGACCCGAAGAGACCCGAGTAAGGAAGATGACTGATGTGTCATAAGAGCGAACAAAGCGAAAGACAAAACCCTCACTCTACCTGCGCTAGGACGATTGCCGTTTATGGCCGAATCGGGTGCGAATTCGACCCTTGGCAACATGTGGTCAACCTTTTCGGCAATCCCAACTTAGTCCACGACCTCCCCCCGACCTGAGGACTAACTTCGAGTTTCTACTGTACACCTAATCACAGTTTGTGACATTCAGCAAGTACTGAGCGTAAGTGAACTGATATATAATATTTTCATTCCTCTGAAAGAAACTTAGAGACTAAATCTATGCTTAGAAGCTTAGAACATCACGTTTTGTACAGATTGAGGATAGAATTCCTTCGGTGAAGTAAGTCTGCTGGTTTAATCCACAATTAAAAAAAATATGCAAGTTCCCAATGTACTTTTATTGGCAATAATATTCACATCTCTTATAATGCAAACTGATTTGTTATATGCATTGATAGAGAACCACCTTCATTGCCAAATATAGAATTAAAAAAAAAAAATTAGTACATGTAGGGATTTATGTGTTTATTTTGAGGCCTTGTGTTCCTCAAATGATATATTTTCCATTATTTTTAGATCATGATTTTGTGTTCATATATTGATTCTAGTCCATTTTTATAGCGTAAAGTAAATATTACGGAATATTTAAGCTTGTGACTATAATACAGTCAATTTGTGTGTGAAGAAGTGATTATAGAATGATTAAGGTACTTTCTTAAAAGTTTTGACCATGTTATATCCGTAGTTGAGCTGAAATGAGACTATTTTGTACCCTCTGTGGGCATTTTAAACACATTTTCAGTTCCGTTGAGATTAAATACGATATAGAACTGTTTTTTCTCGGCTGGTGATCCTTTCCTGCACTTCCCTTAAAGCTGCCACCCTGTAAGGGAGGAGGAAATGAAGTGTCTTGTCTAGCTATTTATATGATTGTACCATGACCATGAGGGAGAACGGTTATAGATTTCACATTAGGACTTTTCCTAATGTTCAGAACTGCATATTTGTCCAATAGTAACTGTGCTGAATAGTTAATTGTGTATCATCCGCTGTTGGTGATTACTCTTGATGTGATGATTATCTCTTTTTGTTTGGGTCCTATTGCTCTTTCTACAGAGAAATATTTTACTGTAGTCATTTGAGGCTCACTGAAGTACATGATTCCTATTTAGGGTGATGTTTTCATTAGGGCCTCGGTATTGAGTAATCATTATTTTTTTTTTGAAAATCTGATAATAGACTGTAAGGAAGATTTACTCTGCTGCCTGTGAAAACTACATTCCATGTAAGATTGAGCTGTCACAGTGAGGGTCTTTTATTTTGATGTTGCTGAAAATATGTCTGCAATTGTCAAAAGTCTGATGTATGCTTTTTTGAGATATGTAACGTAAGAAACAGAAAGAGGGAGAAGAATTTGGTTGCTGTTGTTATCTTCTCTTCCGGTAAATCTTGCAGTGACCAATTAGTAATTTTCAAGTTTGCTCACTGTCATTAATGGTCCACATATTGTCCATTATTTGGAAGAGACTGACACAGTCTTATCTTTCCTTTTTCTATGTAAGATGCATGAGAGTGCCAACTACCTTTATATGGCTTTTTGCCTCAACTATGGATTAGCTGCATTTAGCTATACTTCTTCTGAATTCCATTGATCATTGCAGAAAATTTATTTTGATCTCAAAGAGGACAGCCATATGGTTGAAAGCAAAAAATCTTTTCTGTATATGTAAACTAGGAAATAAATTTGAAACTGCAAGTGTCTGTTGGAGTATTTCGTTTTCTTTTGTGAGGCATTTAACATTATTTCCGCTCAGTATCTTTTCTAATCTGAAGTTGTGTTCCTTGACAATAATGTGAAATACTCCAACATGTGAAAGTTCTTGTTTTCTTTGCCCCGTAGCTCATCTTTTTTAATGTATGGACATCTTCCCAATTGTTCCTGAGAATGAGTTTTCTTTCCTCATTGCGTCAGATTGAATATTGTACTAAGTTTTACATGAATGTCTGTTTTATTGAATGTATTTATGAGTGTGTGTTTTAGAACCAGTGATATATCTCATGTTCGATTTTCTGTTTACCAGTGTGTTGTAGTCTTATAAGAAGATTATTGAAGTCAAAGCCATTCCTACAATATTTTTTCTTTAGAGTGAAAAATGAATTTATTTGCTTTAATTCTTCTGATTTCTTCACATAATCATTCATATGAAGTGCTCAAAAGCTTTCCTCCAAAAGTGTTTAAAATTTATGTCAGCCTAAAAAATTATATATTTTGACTTTGAATTGACTGTTAAGATTTGCACTGAATAAGCCTAACTTCTTTTATACGAACGGAAGAAATCTACTTGTTATTTATTCATTAATTTAAAATGACATTTTGACTGATAGAAATCAAATTTAATCAAATCAGATTTTATTGATGTGGTTTGGTTTGAATTCGTTAACATCCAGTGTCCATTATTCAGTATCTGCTTAAAATCTTCTTTCAAAGACTTCTTTCCTAGGACTTACGTTTTGAACATTCCTCTCATTTTGTGCTTGGCTTCATTTCAAATGTTTTGAAAATGCTTTATATCATCTTCTCTTGAAAAAATTTGAAAAAATACAAAAGAAGAAAAATAAAACCACATTATTTTGAGGTTTCTGTTGTCAGTGTTTATAGAATCAAACTTTACGAAACTTTATCAAGTAGAAATGAAGAGTAGGTTGTGAGTCTTTTCTTCAAATATAGAAGATTTGTTTTATGTGTTGTTTTTGTTTTATCATGAAAGATTATTTTATTTTAGCCTGTTTTAACTTTAACATGCAAGTCATAAACATTTTTTTCTGTTCTTTTTTTCTTCTATTTTTTCAATTTTCAAATTCTTGAAACCCTGTTTGGATGTATAACAGTTCTTATTTCTGAGTGTGCTTTAGGCATTGGAATTTGTGTCTGTTTGAAATACTCGATTGTATAGTTTCACAATCATTTTCAAGATTAAATAAAGTTTTGTTAAAATTTTACTTCTTGATTACCAAATTATTTTGGGGATGGCACTGATGTTCCTAAAAAGTTATTTCATTTCATTATTTGAAGATCTGGCCAGATCTTGAAATAATGAGATGAAATAACTTTATAGGAACATTGGCCTAAGGAACATCGGGGGGTTCCGTTATTTTGCTGTACCATGCTGAGAGTGACAGAAACACAATTCGCACTGTTACAAGTTACATTTTATTTATTTACATGGTAAAAAGCCAACATTTCACTTCCAGACATCTATTTTAATACACACAATCTCATGAAAAATGAAAATCAGGAGCGCATCATCCTCCACATTGAACTTTGATGCGCACTAACACACACACAGGACCTCGCATGAGAAATCACATTGATACAGTAGCACCTTTTAGGTAGGTCAGATTTCACATGTTACATTAGCAACGCCAAATTTTGAGCAAAGCAGTTTTTAAAAAAATGATTGACCTGTCAAGCCTTTTAGGCAGCATAGAATTTGTTTTTACAATCTGCAAAACAGATCTTGATATCGTGTCTCAAACAACACAGACAACAAAGAAAAAAAAATCGAAAAATTCAAAGTGTGATGCAATTTTTGGTGTAAGATTTCAACAAGGGTGCAGGCTCGCGCTTAAAACCTGGTGAACGCCTATCACACACTTCCACAGGATCATACTAGAAAGAGAAGATTCTGATTGGCAGAGGCCCGAGTGGAACAGACCGGCAGATACCCGCGCCGCTAAGCAAAGTCTGTGGCACGCGCATCTCCCAGTCTCTTCCGACAACATTAGGACAAAGATGGCACAGAGAGGCAAAGAAACATGATGGCATATCATGGGTACAATTCAAACGCCGCCTCTGACACGCGAGGGTGGGGCTGGGTGACAAGGTTGCAGACAGCGCGTCGACACTTGAAGACCGAGGTCTGCACGGCTCAACACACGTTGTCGTAAATGTCCTCCTCCGGATTAGAGGGGTTCGACGAGGACATGGTCCCGGAGAACGTTCCGTCACTTCCGCCCGTGTAATACTGGTCTTTACTGGTGGCGGATGCGAAGGTGAAGTACCCGCGTCGCTCCTCGGAGCACGCCGTCGTGAGGATCACCCTCGCGCCGGAGACCACCACGCCGCGGGGGCACTCGCAGATCTCGGCGTAGATGTTCTCCTCGTCGTCATCGTGGACATGGTCCTCCTCTTCTTCCTCCTCCTCCTCCTGGTCGTCGTCCTCCTGCTCCTCGTCGTACAGCGACCGCCCCCTGGCGTAGCCTCGCGCGGGGCGCCTCGCCGGGCCGCTGGGCCTGGCTGCCGGCGGGGGCAGTGCGTCCGCGACCCGGCCGTAGGGAAGGTCGTCCGCGTAGAAGCGGAGGTGCTGCGGCCTGGCGGGGGCCGGGCCGTGCTTGCTGGGGACGGACGCGGCGGCGCTGGTCGCCTCGCTGCCCGGGGCGCTGCCAGGGGCGCTGCCCCCCGCCTCCTCCGAGCCCGCCGCGGCACCCGGGAGGGCGGGCAGGCCGAACAGCTCGGGGAACACGACGGACAGCGGCACGTCCTGCGGCTCGCGCTGCGGGGACGGCGACACGCTGCTGGACCGCCGCAGGAAGTTCTTGAGCCCCGGCAGGCTCTGCAGCTGCTGCAGCAGCTGGTGGGTCCCGCGGTGCGTGCCCCGCGCGGGGGCGGAGCCGGGGGCGGATCCAGGAGGCGTCGCGGAGCCAGCGGGGGAGGCGCTCGCCACGCCGGCCTGCTGCCCGGCGGGGGGCTTCCCCGCAACACCCCCCGCCCCGCCAGCACTGCCCGAGCTGCTGGAGCTGCTGGCGGTGTTCATCATCATGGCCGGGGAGGCGTACCTGGAGACAACGCACGGACACGGGTTAGGAAGGACACGGGCAGCAAGAACTCGTCTTTATTTGAATCAATTCGATCTTACGTCACTCAGATGGACAACATTTTTCCTTAAGTTAAAACAAAAAAAAGGAAAGAAAAGCGAATGTCCTTTATGCAACGTCCCCTAATTACACTGCAAATGCAGCTAATGCACACAACTTGTCTACTTGAGGTACAACATCATCGTGCCTTTTAGTCGACACAGATTGATTCGATCGAGTGATTGATCTCGTCTGGTTGCCTCACTGACTCAGTGGATCGCGTGATTCGACCTGACAAGCAGACGGAGAGGCTGTCTCGTTGACTGATCTGTGTCCCTGGCTGTCCGGCCCCCGGCTGGCCGGCCCAGCCCAGCCTCGCGGCGTCGAGCCTGGCGGCGTCATGCCGCGCCCCGACCCGAGAGAGTGACAACTTACAGTCAAGGTGGCTAAGAGATACCCGATTACAACTGAATTTCGACCAATTTTGGTCCAGATGACTGGATTATCCCCCTGAATTACCGCTCCACGCCACGCCACGCCACGCACCTGAAAGACTGCGACTTCTTTGTGCCCCCGGAGGAGAGCGAGGACGCCTTGCCGCCCAGCGCCGAGTCCCTCGCGCCGACCCGGAAGAGGCCTTGGATGGAGCGGTGCTCGGAGTGCGCCCTGGTGCTGCCCGAGGCCGTGGAGGCCGCGGGGCCGGAGGACGACGCGCTGGAGGCCGCGACGACGAGTCCCTTGGGCGAGGGAGCTGCACTGGCCGCGTCCGACACCGGGAACACGTGGTGGGTGACCTTGATCTGGCTGGACCAGAGGTCGGCGCGCTCCCTGCAGTGGGCCAGCACCCGGCGCAGCAGCGGCGTCTTGAAGAACCTCGCCTCCGCCTCCCGGCTCGCCAGCGGCCGCGTCAGCAGGAACTTGGAGTCCGCGTCCATCTCCAGGAAGACGGGCTTGTCCGTGGAGGCGGCGCCGGATGCCGGGGAGGCGGACTGGGGGCTGGAGGAGGCGGAGGGCGAGGACGAGGAGGGGGTGGAGCTGGAGGCGGCGCCCTCCGGCGTGGAGGTGGGGGTGGGGGCGCGGGGAGGCGGCAGCGCCCAGGACCGAGGCAGAGTGCAGGCGAGGACCACGTCCTCCTGCTGCAGGTCCTCGAGCACCAGGAGACCTGCGGACACGAGAACACACTGAGCCTAGAGTCCTCCATGACGGACTCCAACTGGGCCGAGGGGAAGGACGTGGCTGAAGCTGCTGACCTGAGAAGCCGCTGGGCAGGGGGTTCTGGATGGGGCCGCACACCAGCTGCACCTTGACGGGCAGGGGGTCGGCCGTGAGCCGGAGTAGCTGCGGTAACTGGTACACCCGGGACAGGTCCATCTCGACGTTGTCGCCCACGAGGTCCACCTCCGCGTCCTCCGTGGCCACGGCGTAGAAGGAGCCGGAGGTCGACACGGGGACGAACACAGACTGCGACAGAAAAGGGGAGCGTTAGTACAACTGGCCCAATGACCAGCAGCAGCACTCAGCTACAGGGACTGTTCATAAATCATAGAACGTGTCCTGGGCGACGGTGAACATCCTAAGGTTTCTGTTCCTAAACGAAGAAAAACTCATAATAAATATCTTAGAATGAAACATGGCTTGAAGCCTTAATCATTTTAACAGCATTCAACGTGCGCAGAAAACAACATCCGACCAGCCGAGCACTTGAACTGACCTCGTTCCTGGCGGTGAGGCACTGCGCGTACTGCTGCGGCTGGCTTCCTATCCTGCCCAGCGGCAGGGCCCGCCCCCGCCTGGACCTGGTGGAGGACCGTCCATTCTCGTTGTCCTCGAAGACGGCGAGCAGCCGGAGCACCTGGCCGCCGCGCACCCCGCTGCGGGCGTACTGGAGTCGGCGCCCGGCCGGCCCCGCCAGCCCCGACAGCTCGCTGTCCGCCCCTGGAACGAGACGAACAAACAGACGCCATTCAAAAGGTAGCCAGATCTGATCACACTACACTCGCTGTTCATTGCTTACATAGAACTTGTCTTTGTATCATACAAAGAACACACGATCTTCGTAGTACAAAGAAACTTCTTCGTAATAACGAAGAAACGTCTCTGTATTACGAAGAAATGGCTTTGTAACACGAAGAGACTTCTTTGTAATACAAAGACATTCTTCGTAACTTACGAAGACATTTCTTTGTATTACGGTTGTGCAAAACAACCTGTAATAACTTACGAAGACAATTCTTTGTACAAAGGAATTTCTTTGTAAGCAACTGGCAGTTTACTTCCAGCAGTCCCTCGGGGTCAGTAGTACACTTCAGAACATTTGGAAGGCAGATATAACCTAAAGCGGACGGATCAACGGTGGTAGACAACACCATGGCAGAGAACATAGACACCTCCGCGATCAAATCCGGAAACAAGAATATGTCCGGAATCCGGCCAGATGCCTGGGACTGTGCCACCTTGTAGCATTTTTGAGTGACGGGGACTCCTCTTCTGCCGGTAACAGTATAGTAAATTTCGTCATTTGAAGCCACTATTGACTCTTCCCAAATTGAGAATTTGAGCAACCCATGTGCGCAAGTGGTCTGTCTGGGTGCTACAAAGTTAATCGAAGCTCCGAGAGAAAAAACATTTCTCCTCATAAAACGGGAAGGCTAACCCTTTCCATTTTTATAGAAAATTTGAAAATTTCAGATTTGCCTCAAAGTGATCAGGGATGACGCTCTGGATGTCCTTAGACTTCTTAACCACAAAGCAGCAGCATTTGTGTGAAATAGGAACTCCCATCTCTTTTGCCATTCATGTACTGTTCATCTGCGAGCTCAGCTTTGGCCACTCGGGGCCTGGGGCCTGGGTATGTAGTATCACAGGCTGCAGCAGTGATGCTGGGCGGCCCGTGCCACGCATTATCGATACCTCCCTGGAAAAGAAGCCTATCTGCAAAGAGCGAATGGAGACCAGCCTATCTGCAGTGAGCGGCCTATCTCTGCACGGATCCCTATATAGATAGGCTGCTATCCGTTCGCTATTTGCAGATAGACTTTTCTTCAAGGGGGGTATCGTTATCACGGGGTGCCTCTCGCTAATCAGTCTCTTAAGCCTCCACCTCCAGATTTACAGTAGCGGGTCCGGCCCGGCCCGGCGGTGTGTCCACCAGTACAGTCCGCTCCCCGGCCCGCGACAAGTTTACGACGACCCGATAGGATGCTGCCGTACCATAGTCCGTACGGCGCGCAAGGCCTCGCCCTCGCGATCATCATGCGACCCGATTCCCTGCTCCGCCCCGTCCCGCCCGGTACCGTAATGGCACCAGCGCCGCCGCCGGCGAAAAGAAATAACGAATGAGTTCTTTGCTGATTAGGGAATGAAACTTGCGATGAGGATAGGAGGGGATTACCCTGACTGGACTGCCGAGCAGCAAGGCCCCGGAACAGCAGATCGCTCTGCTCGGGGATTCAAATATCATGCTAACCGCCGCTCCAAGCCCGCCAGGCGCTGCCAGCCGCTGCAAGGCGCTGCCAGGCCCTGGTTACTGCATTTATGACCTTGCTCTACAATCCTGCACTAACTCTCTGCGGGGACTCGGGGCGGAGACCTGCACGGGCAGACTCGTTCCTCTCTCGGCGCGGCGCCACTGGAGAATAAACTAGCGTCATTTTCCGAAAATCTTCACAGCAAAACAAAAACCCAGAATCTGGGGCAACTCAACCCAGAAACAAACGGTAAAAAAAAACATTTTTTTGAGTTGATTTTGAGACCTGTTGCAAAATGATCAGGAAGCTTCGAAGCGCGTTTTAGAATAGGTCTAAAAATCACATCCAAAAATATTTTTTTGGGTATTGGTTTCTGGGTTTGAGTTGCCCCAGATTCTGGATTTTGGTTTTTCTGTGAAATCCGCATGATTTTGAAACAAAGAATACCTCGACTTCTTAAGGGTATACATGCACGCTTTTGAAAAGTAGCATCGGTAGGTTTACCATTGTACAAAGCGTGCAGGTATACTGGTTTTGCATTTTGCAGTCATGTTTTGTTGGTTTTGTTCGCCCGTCAACGGGAGGGAGTGAAGCCAAGTGACAAGTAGTATCAAGGAGTTGTTGGGTGGAAAGTGTGTGCCAGCAGTCTGAGTGATAGTTTTAATATGCCGGTTTAACGTCTGGCTCTGCGTTCGGGTCGCCCCGCCCCGCCCCGCCCCGCCGCGCCTCGCACGCGCTCGACTCCTCGCTCGACTCTTATTGAACACCGTGGACACCGAGGTGGACACGCCAGCCCAGCCCGGGGCGGGACTGTGCGTTAAACACGAACCGCGGCGCCTGCGCCTGCTCCGGAGAAATGGCAGGGAAAGTTCTGATGTCTCGACCGGCGCCACCGTTTAGGTTTCGATATCTCGACTCGTCTCCACGATTTGACAAGAGTTGAAAAAGACAACAAAAAATTAAAAAAAAGAGCGATTTGATTGGGCGTTGATAATGCCGAGCTTGTCCAAAGATCTTAAGGGAACCAGAGCCGTCTTCTGGTCCTGGCTGTGGCTGGAGAAGATTCTCCAGGTGATTACCACCTGCTCTTGTTTGGCATCAGCGCCGCGCAGTATCGGACGCATTTTCATTATTTTATTTTCAAAACTTAGTTTTATGTGTTCCTCTTAAAATATTTACAAAATTTAATTTAACACAAAACTTTATATGAAATTCAATTGTTCAGCTATTTTTTGTTTTATGAATAATTTAAATACTATCAGAATTAAACCGTACTCCCCTCGATCTTGCAGAGGGATAAAGGGAGTTAGCTTGAGGTTTTACAGCAGAATATAGAAGAGGTTAGGTCAGGTTAGGCCGAGCGCTCACCTGGTGAGGGGGAGGGGGTCGGGGCGAGCTTGAAGCCGGTGAGCGAGCTCTTGGTGAGGAACACGGCGACGCGCGCGCTCACCAGCTGCTGGATGCTCGAGAACACCTTGGCCCGGGTTTGAAGACTCCGCTCTCGGACGAGCGAAAACCAACCTGCAAGCAACAACAACACAAGGAACACCATCAGTTCACACCGCACCGCCGCACCGCCGCACCGCGCGAGCAGGCTCGGGGCGCACGTGATTACAACGCTCGTCTTTCAGCCCCAAGCTCATCAGCTCGTTCGGCAAAATGTCCGATTAATTTAAGAGCAGCGCGCCGCATCGAATAGCTCGGCTCATGTGAACGAGCGGGAGGGGAGGGGAGGGGAGGGGAGGGGAGGGGGCGGGGGACGAGTGATGACTACGGTACGTGGAAGAAATTCCCATTAGACCTCATAAAACCAGCTCATATCGCTCGCAAGACAAGCAGGCGGTGGGGAGTAGAGTGGCTGGCGAGCTGCTAGCTATACTAGCGGCGGCCTGGCGGCGGCCGGCTGCACATGCTGCTGCTGCTGCTGCCGGCTGCTAGTTCATTTGTTTGACAATATGCGGCTTCACGAAGGGCCGAGCGGTCAGTACCGAGAAGAGCTATATATCGCAGACTATGGCGATTATCGCGCCGAGCGAGGCGATGCTGAGCAGGGTGCAGGCGGGGCGGGGCGGGGCGGGGCGGGGTGGGGCGGGGCGGGGCGGGGCGGGGCGGGGCGGGGCGGGGCGGGGCGGGG
>CABIKL010000039.1:0-38558 GCA_902196195.1 Aptinothrips rufus | reverse complement strand
TTTTGAATAGGAAAACAACAACCTTATTGATGACACTAGAAAAAATAAAATTATGGGGGAAGACTGTCCTTTTGAGTGGAGCTCTAAACACAACTCTGTGTTTAACATCAAGAAAGTTTATTGACTTGCTTTGATCAATTTGTTTTTAACCATTGCCCAAAATTTGCTTATCATGTAATTCATTACAACTGTGACTGACTTTTTTTCATGTTGTAGGTATCACATATACTGTGTTGGTTTGCGCAAAGTACCTGAAGGAAGATGGCATTGTAAAGAGTGTGCAATTTGTGCCTCATGTGGAGCTCGAGACCCTGGGGGCTCGGAAGAACATCAAGCTATAATGCCACCAACAGCTCAAGATACACCCACAAAATCAGAACCGCCTCAGTGGCAGCATGAGGTATACATACATCTCAAACATTCAACTCATGAGTAGCTTTTGTTATCCTCAAGGCACCAGTGTTTTAAGGTTCTAAGCTGGTTACTCATTTTGTATTTCAAACTGTTGTTGTGAAGGGAAGAAATTAAACTCCATGTTTATTTTGTGAACTTTCATTTGATTTGTTTACGTTTCATTTGTTGCAGTTCAAGAAGGGTGACCAAGGGGCACGCATGTATGTGCGAACTCTGTGTGTTCCTTGCTCTAAGTACGTACAGCTTTCAATCCACTCTTTTTTATATTTTTGATTTGTAGAAATATTTTTAGACTTTCAACCTTTGGAAATATGAATTGATTTTAAGGGAGTAATTTTTGTTTTCAAAAGTAATATCTTTCAGTAATTTTTATTTGAAATTCTCCTTTTACTATTATTACTTTGATGAGGTAAAAAACTTTATGTCCAATTTGTCTTACTTATGAAAAGTTATTTGCAAGCAACTTGATGAATGCATGAATGAATGTATGGTCTTGCTCAGGTTATGGAAAAAGGGACGATATTGCCGACTGTGCTGGAAATGCTATAGCAATCAACCTGAGGAGGAGGGGCTTATCAACTGTTCTATCTGTGATCGCTGGATGCATGCGGGTATGCTGTATTTTCTCTGTTTGTTGTGTCTTTCTTAAATTAATAGTTTGCTCAAATTTTAATGCTGTTATGGATGTGTGTTACAGATTGTTGTCGCAAAGCAGGGCGAGTTATTGATGTTGAAAAAGTAAGCAGCTATATTTGTGAACTTTGTCAGCAGAAAGGAGTCCGTGTAATTGGCAACAAATCACCGTTGAAAGTATACCGCTAATATTATTGTGACTTAATTTGTGTATGCTATGTCATTTTTTCGCTTTGTTTTAATCTTGTATTTATCAATGTCTGATGATCAGGGCCTTGTCTTTATGTTAAAATGTCGATTGTAAATTTTGTCATCACTCTATTGTGATATGATTTTACATTAAAATCTATTTAAACCCAATGTTTTACACACAAAATTGCAGTGTTTTTTTAATATCTGTGATGCTTTGCATTCTTTTTTTTCCTACATGTGTTACAAGTTAAAAAAGTTAAGCTTTTTTTCTTATCACCATATTTGGTCTTTGAAACTGTGGAAAACATAAACGCTCGCCCCATCACTTTTTAAGCGGCAAAAATACCCTAAAAATGACGAAATTTTGAAATTTTTATGGTGTTGAATCTCTTGTGTTAAAACGAAGCCCAGTTTGTGAGCAGAATTAATTTGAACTAGTATATATAGGTCTTCGTCCGACAAAAATTGATAAAAAAATCGTTGGCGCCAAGCACGATAAAAAAAATAAAAAATGAAGACATTCGCGCCATTTATCGTTGGTCATGAATCAAATCTGCTTTGTGATTTTCTTCCAATAAAACTTGACAGACAATTCAAGCACATGAAGTTTTTACCCGCACATCATGCAGTTCTGCTGATGTCTTTGGATAAACGAAGTATGTCGTTCAAAAACTCGATTTTAAACTTTTTAATTCGGCTCTAAGTGGCAGTGGGATTCCAAATGTTGCGGCGTCGTTTCGTTGTTTGTTGTTGTTCTTGTTCTTTTTCCCTTTTGATCGGCTCGGTGCGGAAACAAGGAGCCTGTAGCTAATTTTCTGCTTGTATCGTGTGATAGAGGGACATTATTTGTGGATGGAAAATGAGAATATCTTCAAAGTGGACTCGACACTGTGAGTTTGTATTCAAGTCATTACATCAGGCTATTATATTCTAGGTATGTGCTCAGCTAGGCTATGGTAGTCCGTTTCTGACTGTGGTTACACCAAGTGAGGGCTTCATGTGTAATACATTTTTGTCTTGCTAAAAACACATCATAAATTTGGAGAGAATTAAACTGTTCTTTATCGGCAAAAACCCATTAATGCCGCTTCATTTCTCAAACAGTACAGTTCATTGCAGAAAGGCGTTCTGATTGTGGTGACGCTGCCACTGCCAGTTTCAGTACTTTCTTGTCCATGCCGCGCATGCCCGCCCCGCGTTTTTGTCTGGAATGATGCGAATCGTGAGACAGCCGCTATAGGTTAGAGTGGCTATCTACTTGTTTTTTCAGTTTTATCTGTATGTCTTCATGATCCTTAAACTCGATTTTGCCATCCGCCAAAATATAACCTTGCTCATTGTCAATATTTGCTTGCATGCCCCTTTATATCTGTTTTGGTCATATTTATGATACCTAGTTGAGTGATGTCAAGAGAGGATTATCCTATCTGAATTCTTTTTTTTCTCGACCTGCTATAAATATTCATCCTCTGCTAGGTATATATCTGCTAATTGTACTATTGAATGTGTATACTCAAATGTCCGTGTCATAATATGAACTGCAGTTTGTTATTTATCGAGGTCATGATGCTTGTGTTTCTTAACTTCGGGTATATTGCAACGTTTCAGTAAAAGGCTATGTTGACATGTTTTAATTCTCATTTTGAACCTCCATCTCAATTCCAGAGTGTAATACGTGAGATTTATCTCTCTAAATCATTCGCAATCGAAGCTATACAATGGATAAAGGCTTTTCTCGCTCTGGCCGCCGCAGCAAGTATGGTGGTCGTAACAGTGATCCTGAAGATACCAAACTATATTCCCCAGAGCTTGTAAATGGTAGTTCAGGGAAGGAGAAAATTGTTGAATCTGTGCAGGTTTGTATTTTATTCCATACTGTCATTACAATCTGAGTAAATTATGTTTGAGACAATTCTTCTTAAGTTCATTTCTCATTTTTGTGCTTTCTATAGACTCCAACATTGAAAAATAATGCTGATGATGTAAAAATGCCATTAATTGCTGAAAATATAAAAGTTGAAGAGGATGAGGGCTCTGATGGAAGTAAGGTTAACAATTCAGAATCTACTGAATTTCATGGCTTTGACGAGCCATCTGCTCCAAGTGGAGCTTCTGTTGTTAACAAATTAGTTGGTAAGTATATTAAATATATTTTGTTGCTCTTACAGTACCATGAAACAGTTGAGAATAACTCTACCTTAATTTAGGCAAGTACGAGGCAGATCTTGGGGATCAGGACTCGTCTTCTACCAAAGGTAATGATGAGGATGTAGAAGAGGGTGAACATAAAGTCCTTGGCCAAGACATTTACACTGACAGTGAAGATGAATCTTCAAAACCAGTTAAAGGTGTGAAGGAAGTTAAATTAGCCCCCAAAAAAAGGTAAAGTTCAAACCCTTTCTTTTTTTTTGGTGTGTGTGTGTGTGTGTGTGTGTGTTTATCATAAGTTCCATATTAGGTTTGTCTTCTGTTTATAATATTTATCCATTCTTCAGGCCTCTGGAGCAACTAGCTGTTGCTGAAAAGCTTAATGAAGATGATAAACCAGCATCACCGCCAGCTAAAAGGGCAAGGAAAAAGTCTGCTAAAGCACGGGAGGCGGCTGGAGATAGCATGGGAAATATCAAGCTATTAAGCGATGTATCATCAGAGGTCACTAGTTCTGCAGATGTGCCTCGCAAAACTAAAGGTTTTTTTCTCTTTTCTTTGTATATCTGTAGTACTTAGTTGGAATGGCTTGTATTTATATGCTTATCTCCAATATCAGCAACATTGTCAAATGACATACATAGACCAGAATATTTGTCAAATCTATTGAGTGGCAAAAGTCTGATAGTTATATCTAATATTACTTCCTTTGATCAAAATATTATCATTATTCAATGTCTGAGATCTGCCATTTAATATGAAGGAATTTATGATGTTCTTTTTAACTTGTATTGCAAATCCCACCTGCAGTTGCAAGGCAACTGTTGGGTATTGTTGCCTGAGCAACAGTTATCCCCATAGAAACAGAACATGGATGCTTTGTCTATGAGCAGTTGTGTTCTCCTCAATGCTCTTGAGTTGACTTTTGTCGACAGCGGTGGGTAAGCCAGTAAAAGTCATTAATTCTTTTTAAAAAAATGTTAATTTGTCCATTTTATTCTCCACATTTCTCGCTTAGTATCAGTTTTATAAGTGAGTTACAAGTCTATTTCACTACAAGGATGTTGAGGTCTTGCTATTTTCAGAATCTCTGAACTATCTTTGAATGTTATATATTACTTTGCCCCTGTTTTTTTTACACAAGAAGGGATTGTATAAGGAAATACTTCGTGAAATTAAAGTTTCTGTGTTAAAAATTAGAACTGAAAGTTAAATTTAGATTTTCCAGTATTGTGCTCTGTATTTGAATGAATTGTAGTCCTGTAGCAATTTGTATTCTGGTTCCCTTTTTGGTTGTGAGTTTGTCCGTCTCAAAGTTTCGCAATTTGCTGAGTTGTTGCTATCTTCTTATATCTTGGGTCATTGATAGCAATTGGTCAACAATAGTATCCATGTGTAGTTCCATTTAATTTCTGAATTGCCGTTTCTTTTTCAATAGTCAAAGAAGAATCTCATTCAGAAGTTACCAGCTCGGGAGGAACTCCAACAGCTCAAGGGAAAAAGGCTGCTGAATCAGCAAGTGCTGGCCGAGGAGCTCGACACTTAGTTCGCGGCATCAGTGACCCTATTTACATGAAGCCTTTCGAACAAGGTAAGCCGTGTTTAGAAATATGTGTGAAAGTACATTTTATCCTTTGTTGATTGCCTTAAAATGATCAATCTTATTTTTGAAGGTTGGAAGCGAGAGCTTGTATACCGGAAAACTGAGCCTAAAGGAAGTGATGGGACTAAGAGAACAGGTGACATCTATTATTACACACCAATAGGAAAGAAAGTGAGGTCAAGGGTGGAGATTTTAGAACACTGTAAGTTTTTTAAATTTGGCTTACCAATAGATTGATTTAGAGGGTTGTAAAGTGGGGAAGGTAGGTTACATGTCTGTTATATTTTCCTTTGTTTCAGTGAAAGGCACCGATCTTACTGTTGACAACTTCAGTTTTCTTAAAGAGCCAATGGGACTTGATGATCCATCAAAGGAAATAATTAGAGAGGCATCAGTCAGAAAGTCTTTTGTGGTAAGCTCTACATTATTCATTATACATTGAAGTAACAGCTTTGTCTTCACATATGCGTCATGTTTTCATAATTTTATTTTTTTTCCGAGGATTTGAGCCCAGCAGTAAAGAGAGAGAAATCACCAAAGATGCCCAAGCAGAAAGGACTGAAGGGAGCTAATGCTGCTGACTCTCCATCCGTAGCTGATGAAATGTCTAATGCCTCTGCAACTGGATCAAATGGTACCAATACTAGCCCATCCCAGACACCTGGTGCAAAAGCTGTTACTCCTAGAGTGATTTTAAAAAGTAATAAAAGCCCAAAGTCTGGGCTCAAACCTGGTCCCAAACCTGGTTCCAAAACTGGAACAAAATTGAAGATGACTCCTTCTCGTAAGGCAAATGCTGAATCATCGCCTCCTAAGACAAAAGGTTGTTGTGCTAGCGGAGTATGTTGCCCACATTGTATTATTCTGTTGCTTAACACACTTTGTCTTACATTTTTGAACTTCTAGGTGTACGGTCTAAGAAAGAGACCTCTCAATCCAATGAAGGGGAACTTGAAAGTGGAACAACGCCAACCAGCTGGGAACCGAAGGATGTTATTGAACGGAGCCCTTCAAACTCTACCCTTAGTGGATGGAAAGCTAAGTAAGTTCAGTGACTATGTTTTCTTGTGTTTTGGAACTGAAAGATGCGTCTGCTAGAAATTCGCTTTTGGATATTTTAATTTCTTAGGCAGTGACTCTGAATTGTTGAGTGAATAGTTACGTGGCGTGTGGCGTGGGCCCTTGTCAGATCCTCCTTCCCCTCCCCCCTTCCCTGTCCTATCCTTTATGACTGTTGAGAGGCACTTCGCTGATATCATCAACACTTATGCCCCCAAACAATGATCCATTGGCACTCAAGGTCTTACTGGCGTATTCCTCATCCTGCAATGTTGTGAATGTTTGTGCTTTTTTCATCTTGAATGTGTTGTTCTTGATTCCTCTTTTGACACAATATATGATAACATGTACCAGGCTAGTGAATTTACAGTATTTGTTCCTGGTGTATAATGAGACTTTCATTGAAAGATGTTTGACTTGTGGTGAGGTGTTTTGAATTGATGCAAATCATCAAATTGCTTGTATGTATTTTGAATTATTTAGAGACCTATCTATATACACATCTTTAGTTATATTGAAATTGTTTTCAAATACCTCTCTATTCTGCAGTCTCAAAACCATCATGATAAATCTGTTATTCACCACGTGCATAAGATATCTTGTTGGTTAACAAATGTTAAAAGCCTAGGAGTTCAAAAATGTAAATTCTGTTTGTTCACCATGCGTCTTGTTCACCAGAAATTTTGAAAATTTGCTATTGGCATGATAAAGATTCAGCATGTTGTAATGCTACCTGTATTGTTTTTGGAACTGCACTAAACATTCCGAAGATAATTCCTTCAACATAGCAGGCATCTCTACAGATGTACCCTTACCTGAACTTTAGTGACTTGAACCTGATGTTCCTAGGGCTCTAAGTGGGTTACCTTAGGTATCACCCCGACAGTTAATTCAGGGTCAGTGCTTGATACAGCCTCCTCCTGGTGGCAGCTTTGGTTCACAGTCCCAGTCTGTGCTACGCCCTCCCGCACCTCCTATTGCTGGTCCTACTCCGTCTGAATCACCCGCTCCACCTCAAACTGTTGCCACCATTGGGGGACAGAAATTCATTGTCGTGCCAAAACACAATGTGTTGGCTGTGTCATCTGGAGCAGCTAAAGGTGTACCACATGTAAATCGACCGAACATCGCTCGCATGGGGACACAATCTGGAATGTATTTTGTTCCAGGCTGCAGTGATATTTCACAAGATCTCTTTGTGTAAGTGTTCCACGACCAACATTGTTGCATCTTTTCTCTTTCTTCTATCTGTAATGAGATATGTAACTGGATCCGTGCATTGGATATTCCCCTTAAGTGCTTTAAAGGAAAGGAAATGCTCCAATGAGCTAAATAACATTAAAGCTCAAAATTTAGTCGTATTTCCCTTTTTTTTCTTTTTTTGCTTAAATTGAGCTCTAAAACATTTTTTTTTTCTACTGAAAAATTGTTTTTCCCCGCGATTCTTTCATTCTAGGCTAGATAGTATTGTGCTTACTATTGTTTGCAAGGACCCTCTTACTATGTGTCTGTCGGGTGGATGTGGAAGGAGGGGTTATCCTTTTATCTACTGGCTCATTCTTTCCTCCCCTCCTCATCCACTGCATCACACTTGTGCCATACACCTCACAACATAAACAAGTATCTAATTCGCAGAAAAGTAATTTTCTGACAGAACTTTTTATTTCATGTTTAAAATCAACATTTTACTACTTTACTGTGTTGTCCTTTATTTTTGGGTTGAAGTAGGAATCTGACATTTTGTGCTTGGCATTCTGTTACATTATTATGAGGGTTATTAATTTTCTGTTCTGTTTTTTTCAGAAATTACCAGGACTTACTCTCTCCTTTTAGTTTTCCATCCCTCCATATCCCACCTTTCCCCCACACCACTCGACTGCCACATATGTTATTTTTCTTCTCTTAATTGCAACCTGTTTTTTACCGCTAAGCTTACTTCCATAAATTTATGTATTAAAATAAAATCAAACTTTTTACCCCAGGTCTAAACGAGTAAAAACAGTGAACAATACTGATGCGACAGTTGAAAGTACTACTGCAGGAGGTCTTGGAAAGACTGCAGGAAAACGTGACATGGAAAATTTTATAAGTGATTTGTCAAGTGGCTATGGGGCTCTTCTCCATGTCATGGGATATCTGAAGGTTCAAGAGCTTCTGCGGGCATCAAGGGTGTGCCGCTTATGGCGAGACCTCTCTTTACATCCAAACTTGGTACCAACTTTGTATTTCTAACCTCTATTATAACACATGTTTAATTTTAGAAAATTAATTTCAACTTAATTTCCATTACAGTGGCATACGGTCCGCATGAAAAACTCGCAAGTTAGTGACTGGGATGGGTTTGCTGCTGCGCTTAGTGCCAGAGGAACACGAGTTCTTGATTTGCGTAAGATGCTTGCTCCTGGCCGGCCTGAAGACATAGAACACATGTGGTCCGAGTTTTGTCGTGTCATTGGGAAAGTTGACAGCTTAACCCGAGTGGAACTCTCACGCTGCCCAGCAAGTGTGGTTGAACAGTTGGCAACAAGTTGTCCACAACTAAAAGTCATAAATGCTATAGCTATAAAGTAAGCACTTATCAAGAGATATTCAAAACTTCCTTCTTTTTTTTATCTGTGTTTTTTCCCCATCTAAATCTTATATATTTAGACTTTTCATATTAATTAATTGTTTATCTTTCATTACTGATTCAAATAATTTTTAATTATGGTTCATGTTTGTCCGTATCCAGGAGTGAAGAGGTAGACTTAGAATCTATTCGACAACTTCCATTACTGGAAGAACTTCGTCTGAAAAGTAATAATGGAATGAATATTAACAAGACCTTGGAACCTCTTCTATTTTGCAGCAGACTGAAGCATTTGGTAAGAGGAATTGTTCATGGACATCAATTTCTCTCTGTTAAGCATTTTAAAGTCTCTAAATTTTTTCTTTCTTTTCTTTCCTTCATTTATTTTTTATTTTTTTCAGTCACTTACATCAGTTAAGAACTTGGGTTCTTGCAATGTTGAAATCATAAGTGAGTTGCGGAACTTGGAATCATTGGAGCTTGGAGATTGTATCAAATTAAGCAATTCCTTTGGTCCTGATCATCTTGCTAAGTATGTGCTTGTATTGAAATAATGCATTTTTGTGCTGGATTGGTTCAATTATTCATGCTTATCATTTTTTCTAACTTTGCGTTGCTAGGCTGACCAAGCTTGAGCGCCTTCGTTTGGAGAAAGGACAAGTTCCTGGATGCCCCATTATATCAATTATTGAGAGCATTGCTGAACTCCCTGCTTTAAGACAGCTGGAAATCATTAACTTTGATGTGAAGCCAGGATTTGACAAAGCTTTGTCAATGTGCAAGCAATTGCGGAGGTTACTTATTATACCAACTTACATAACTACAGTAAGTCCAAAGTCTGGTATCCTAATCATCTGCTTTTACTGTTTCGAAACATTTTCTAATTGACTTTTTGTTTTACAGTCAGCATCAACAAATCATATTGTGCTATGCAGCATACCTTTGCTTTCAGACTCATTAGAGTACCTTGTTTGGGGTCTAACGCAAGAACTTACTAGAGTCACTGATCTCTTTATTGATCAGTGTGAAGCTCGTAAGGGTGTACAAGGCTCAAGTAAACTAAACTCCTATCCTGGTGAATGTATTCCTATCATTAAACCTGTGGTGGTAAGTGTTTCTTTGTATTGTTGATACAACGCTCTATAATTTTTGACTGAAATTTGTAAATCTTCATATTCTTTCTTCACTTTTTTACAGGGAGAGGAAAAAAATAAGGAAACAACATCCACTGAGAATGGAGAAGAAAAAGATGACAAAGATACAGATGCCAAGATGGATGTGGACGAAGAGACCAAACCAAAGGCAGATGGGAAAGGAGGGGAAGAGAAACCAGAGAAAGAAAAAGATGAGACAGCTAGCTCTGACACTGATGAAGTAGAATCTTTGGCACGAGGTTTTCGTGCTTTGTCAGCAATGGATCAGACTGAAGAAGGCCCTGGTGGCACACCTCCTGTGAGCATTCTTCCAATTCCAAAATTGCACAAGCTCTTAAATCAGCTTCTCCCCAACACCCAAGTCAAAATCCTAAAAGTACCTTTCGTGTCTACTTGGCGGCAGACGTTCCCTGAATTGTCAAGCTTCTGATAGGCTTTGTTTCTTTCATGTGTACATATTCATTCTTTAGAACTTAAAAATGATTCATTATAGTTTCCTATATTTATGACTTTTTTTGCCAGCTTTTACCCCAGTTTTGTAGATAGTTATTATTACAAGGTACCTGTGTGGTATTGCATGTTCAAAGATGGTTAAAAACTTATGGAGTAAAAACAGCTAAATCCTGCTGGACTGCATAAACTTTGAATGTTATTGAATACCACTAATGGATTGAGAGATGTGTGAGTGTAAGAATGAGAGAGTAAATTGTACATTTCCGATGTGTTAGAAATTCTATTTAATTTGTTTATTTACTGAGATAAATATCCACAATTTTTTTTACAATACTTTTTTTATCAGTGTGTGGCGAACCGTGTGTAAAAAAATTGATCTTTGGTGCCTACACATGATTGTGTACTTTTGTTTTAATTTAACATCTCAAGTGTCGTAATTGACAGTCCTGAAGGGAAATTTCTGTAACTATTATTTGTTTCCATACCATGTCTACATGTACTATCATGGCAACTCAAATTGACTTGTGGTGGTGTGGACCATCTGAGCCTCAGAAATGTAATGCATTGTTTTTCCTCAATTCCATGTGCTGAAACCATGGTGTAAAACTTCAGGATTTTTCCTTTTGATTTTTCTCCTTTTGACTTTCATTTAGTTGGTTGGGATAAGGTTTTGCGATCCTAAGGGAAACTCAATTATGTGTTCCAGATTGTAGTTCAGAGACTAAGTCTTGAACTTATTGTCTTATGTAAAAGCATCATAGAGTAGTACAAAACTTCTGTGGATTTCAACTTTTTAAATCATTTTTAATTAAAAAAATAAAAAGATACAAATAAACTATTTTTAAAACTTTGTGATTTGTGTATTTTTTTAATATGTTCTTCTTATCAATTGGAAATTCTTGTGCTTCATGCAATTTAAATAAAATTAATAATATGTCAGACATGACAAGTATTCCTTTTTATCTCATATAATCAAAACTCGCGAGGTTAGTAATCGATCATCTGTCCTGTCTCAGTCCAGTTTTGAAATCTGTTATTGATCTACTTCCTCTTGAGACGTTACGAAAAAGGGCCGTCACGCTCTACTGGTCTGCGGGCCGCCAGAGGCCAGGATGACCTACGATTCTGGTGCGCTCCAGCCTGGCGACCGGCCGGGCCGGGCCGGGCGCCGTCTAGACGCGACGCAATGCCGACGCTACCCTTGCACTGCAGTTATGCAACGCACGTAAACATTCATTGGGCCGTGACAAAGGGCCCTGGTGCAGCGCCTCATAGCACACAGGTATTAGCAGTAAGCAACTCTTGCTTTTCACTTAACTCATGCCATCTCCAGACATCCGAATCATATCGGATTGAGGTGAGGATGCCGGACTCCCATACTTTCGATAAAATTCGTTAGCCTGTCATCGGCATATGTAGGTCATTTTGTACGCCACAATGTCGCGGAAGTCCAGTGTGTGCGTATGAGAAGAAAAGTGTGATAATTGTGCGGGGCATGGTGCAGGAAGAAAAAGAAAACATACAAAAACTCATCGTTTGTGAAAAATTGAATCGCACTTATTGTGTGATCACTCCTAACTACCGTCCAATCTCTTGCACTGAGTGATTGTCAAGCGAAACCAAAAACGGCGCATAGGTACTCGGCACTACTGCCTCTGAGACTAAAAAAGAAAGAGCTGGATAAAAAGTTAGGGCGTTTGTTTTGTGCTCCCGCTTCGACATAGCGCCCCTTCCATCTGTTCTGCCGTCCCCTCCCATGCCTCGGGGCCCCGGAGCCGGAGCGGTTTCGCCCGGAGTCGAACCTAGTGGAGTAGAAGGGAAGTCCCCGGCATGGCAGCGGATCAGACCTGCCGCAGTGACACCGCTGGTTACACTCATTCAGAGCTTTCAACATGCCTTCCAGCCGGTTGACGAACACGGACACCTCTCGAAGGACGTGGATTGTCCTCGCAACGCTACTTCAGTTCGAAGGTGAGCGTAAAACAGCTCTGCAGTGGAGGAAGAGTCGAGTCAAGCCCTAGGGTAGCTAGCATAGGGACCATTCATTCCCACGTAAAACTTCTCATTTATTCTAGACGGAATGTTTCAAAATCTGTGGGTATCTCGGAGATTTCCTGCTTGAGTCTTAAAAAATCCCACAGAATTTGAAACAATTTTTAAGAATTACTGAGGATTTTTGCATTGCTTCAAACATTACGTGATCACATTTTGGACTATTTGTGATCCCTACCTCCCGGCCCTAAAGAGATCATTTTCCGCCCTGCCCCTTTTTCTGCCCGAGATCCAACCCCTCCCACCATCTCAGCGGTCATGTGATGGTACTTGAACGGCCCTTATCGAGGCTATGTTGAGAACGTAGGTTTTACGGTTAAGTACTAGTTCAATGAATGCGGAGCTAATGTTTTGGCAGTGATGGGTGTCCGTTCGGCACTTGATCAGACGCTGCCAGCACATCGCGCCTCCTCCCTGGAGAGCGCCATCTTGTCCAGGGCTCGAGGGGAAGCGAGCGAGCTGTGTGACGACGACCTTGACGAGATGGAGCTGGAGGGAGCGGAGCACTGGATCTACCCCTATCATGAGACGTCGTCGGAATTCGGCGAGAGGAGCTTCCTCCAGAGGTACTCGCCGCATCTCAATCACACGAGCGGTAAGTAACTTGAGTGGTGATTGCAGTGGCCTCCCTGTAGGCAACGCGCTCGTCACTCCCCAGTGAGAAAGGAAAATTCTACGACATCGAAACGATGCCGGTTCGATGTCGAATGTCGCCAACCTGTCGCTTTCAGGACCACTTTCGAGTCGAAAGCGACTTGTAAAACGACAAATAATCGACATCGGTGTCGAATCGACATCTTTTTGATATCGTCCTTTCGCACTGGGTCCTGTTCGGCGGGTCTGCCTTTCCAGTAAGCCGGTGGCAGAGACGGGAAACTGGTGGGTTCTAGAGCCCTGTCGCACTCACTGAACTCTTACGGCGGGAGAAAGAGAGACAGATGCAAAGCCCACCAGGGTAGGGTCCACCACTTTCCCGTCTCTAGCCGGTGGTTACGGTGCTCTCCTCCGCGTAGGCAACGCGCTGGTCACTCCTGTTCGGCGGGTCTGCAGCCTACCCCGGGGCCCGTTGTTCGTTCCGTGCGACGGAGTCAACGGAGTTAGAAACAGAGGGGCTTACGGGAAACACTGCAGTGGGAGAGAGATGTTCAAGTGTTAGTCGCGTTCGGAGCAACGAACAGAACGGACTCTGGATAAGCCCTGCTGCCTATCCGGTAAGCCGGTGACTAGTGTTCTGATCCCCGTAGGCAGCGCGGTGGTCACTCCTGTTCGGCGGGTTTGCCTATCCTTAAGACCATCAACCATGGGCGTAGTATGAGAATTTCTCATACTACATCCATGCCATCAACCCCCGCCCCTCGCGTGACACTGCGTGACAGCCCGAGGGCGCGATGATGTCGGAATGTGTTCGGGTCTGGAGCTGAGCTATATCCTCGCTCATGCCGTGCGTTGAACGTTGCGTGTCCATGGGTTCATGGCGTGCACCGAGACTTCATCTTCTTCGGCGTGTCCGCTCACTGCGGCCCTGCGGCCGAGCCGAGACGCTGCTGCTCCTAGGAGGAGGGGCGGCCGGGGGGCGGCTGGGGGGCTGGGCGATACTCCGCCCCGACAGGATGCGAGTGTGCAGTGTGCGAGTGTGTGTGTGAGCGTGAGCGCGAGCCGAGGAACAACCATCATGGAGGTTGCGAGACCGGTGCTGGCGTTCCTCCTGTTTACCCTCTATTTAGCCGACCTTTGTGCTTCCTCCGTTGGAGAAAATGGTAAGCTTGAAGTGTGTGTATTTTATTTGTTGGTGAAATGTAAGACACTTCGAACGGAGTCGCTTTCGGACAAATGTACTTCTTGACAGGGACCGCAACGGGCCATCCTAACCTCAGCATTTGAGTTGTTTCATTATTGTTTTATTATTATCTGTATTTGACATGGAATTTTTAGCCTACATTGTTAGAAATTTAACGATTGATGTGCTCTACGAGTATTTTCGATGTCCTGGATATCGCTCTGTGCGTCGGTTTCATTACTTACTGGTGGGAGTTCATGGAAGCGTTAATGTTTACATTTGTGTTTAGTCTGCTGGTATTTTTAGACATCGAGACTTAGAAGGGACTGTCAAATATCTTGGTTCTAAACGTTTAAAAAATTATAATGCTTTGGAATTTGAATCTTTTATTATTGATTCTGTACTGATTACTTAAAAATCTTCATGTTAATTTCCTATCCTTTGTAATTTATTTAATATCATTTAGAACTTCTTAGATGTTATTTTTCTAAAATGACTGTAGTAACGATCGTAAATATGCAAATTTTTGTATTTTACGATTAATTGCCACATGAATTTCACTTCCATTTACATCGTTTCAACATTTTTGTCTTCATTTACTATCTAGTAATTTTTTTTTTTATATATTAAGCACTTTTTTTTGGTGTAAGGCTAGAACCACGTTAGGATGCCTGTAAATTTTACTTTTTTTGGGTCCCAAGTTCATGAGGATGGTTGATGGGGGTGTTCGAAGCATAAGGATACACACAGCAGAACAAATTATGAAGTGTGAGTCCAGTGGAGAAAGAGAGAGAGAGACTGAGGATCAGAGTCTCGATTTGTATTGATGCGTTGATAGCTCAGAGCCTCAATGAAACGGGTCACATCTAACGAGCAGCACTGCAGTCAACTCGATCAATAGAGCGGCTCAAGATGTTTGCCAGTTGCGAGATGAAACCGCAGAACGGGAGGAGACGGAGAAGGGGGAGAGGACATCTGTGACCAGCCTCTTTCTCAGTTAGGGAAAGGGGGTCGTGGTGCAGTGCATCTCTTCGGACATAGCTCTCTCATGGACGTGCTCCTCTTGGGGATGCTGGCTTGCAGCGCTGGCTGGTTGCGAATGACATCTCGTGATACACTCGTGACCCCGACCCCCCAGCAGGACTGTTCCGGAGCCTGTTCGGTTCGTTGCTCTAAACGCGTCGAACAGAGAACATCTCTCTCGCACGACAGTGTTTCCCTAAGCCCCTCTCTTTCTATCTCCGTTGCCTGCAGCGGCATCTGCCCACCACCAGCTCTCTGTCCCAGCAGCGTGCGAAGCCGCGAAGCTCGGCTTAATCTTGGCTGATCTTGGCTCAGCCGTTACTTCCGCACGCACGTGTGGAAAATGGCAACAGGGCCGCGGCCGTGCAATGTCGGCATGGTGCCTAGTGGCAGACCAGCGCCTAGCCCGGCCCCGGCCCCGGCCCGGCCTGCTCTGATTATCTCAGCAGATGTAGCAGAGGAACCCGATCAAAGGGAAAAGGGGGAGGGGGAGCGTGGTAGGGAATAGGATTTTCCTAAGTTCGAGAACTCTAGGGCGGCCCCTAGGAGGGACAGATCGGTCCAAATAACACTTCAGTCGACGTGAGCCTTTGTCCAGTATGAATCAGACCTAGCCCGGTGGGAAATGACACGTCGATTTTCTATCGTTGGGTGGGATCGACGTCGAATCTCTTGGATTTTGTCCGCAAAATCGACGAACTTTCTATGTTCAACGTCGATTCGATATCGATTCGACGTATCATTTCTCACTGGGCAGTCATAGCCTCTGGCCCTGCCATGCCATGCGACACGGCGCGGCGCTGCTCGCGGCTCCCCTGACTGCCCCCTCCCCCGCCCTCCCCCGCCCTCCCTTCCCTCCAGGCCCCCTTCTGGGAGTAGGGGGAGCAGCCGATGGCTTCCGGCCCAGCGGCCGAACCAGAACTGTGCTGCCAGATTTACCACCATTTCAACGAAAATGAGAGTGTAGGGACTCGTGAGCTATGCTTGGAATGAAACGTTGGAGCTCGCCTGCACATCCTCATACACATTATGTGGGGATGCATTTGTTCACTTGGCGGGCTTCGGTAGTTAGTCGCTCGGGAAAATGGTCACTCGGCGTGCCATCTCTCAACCTCAGGAGGGACACCATAGACTGTGGCCTATCGCTTTTCTGAATGGGAAATAATAAAAAATGAAAATGACAGTGTGAAGTTGCTGAAGGTGACGGAAGCAGAGGATGGTGACGGACAGCATTAGTTTCGCCCAGCTACGCCTAATCTAGTGAGGCGGATGGATGCCATGGATGCGAACATGTCGAAGTGGAGATGCCGCTGCGCTCGCTGAAGTTCTCAAACAGCATGTCCCGATTTCCTCGTGAAATCGCCACTGAAGACGATTATGCGAGTGGGGACCAATAAGTTCTGAAAATCGGGTCCGGTGGAAGTCCCAGAAGACGGCAGACCACGGAAATCTCATTGTCTGGCCCATGCACATCTCGAGACACCAGTGGCGCCCACCGAAGTTCAAACTGGGGGTTCAAAGACACCCCTTATGTCCACATTTACCACCACCCCCTCCGAAGAAACTCCCTCCCAGTGCTCGCTGCCTGCTCATTGCCCTGCTTTTATCTCCTCCTTTTCTCTCCCCTTTCTGTTTCACGTTTCCCGTCTTTCCACCTTTCAATCCCATCGCCCTGACCACCCACCCACCCTAAATCTGGAGGTTCAGCTGCACCCCCTGAACCCCCGGCTCGACCCCCGGCGTGGGCGCCACTGCGAGACACATCTTCGGAATTAGATATAGGCCTAAATTAATTTTGATTATTTAAACCAAGTTTTACGTTGAGAGTAATACAGATCACTCTTCTTTTTTTTCTGAAGAAACAAAAATTTTACTCGGAAGCCACCGGCAAGACTCTTTGCGCTCCAGCGGAAACCCGGAAATGTGTCCCCCTTTAACTAGATAATGAAGTGATTCTGTTGGCAAAGATGGCGCACAGCTATTCGAACTTTGATGTGAGCTCTTCTGTATTCTGCTAGAGGCTTGTCTAGGCTGTGTTTTGCTGACCATTGGTGTGGTCTCTTGTTTCAGAGCTGCTGCTGCTCGCTGTGGCATCCGATCCCACGGATGGCTACCAGCGCTTCGAGCGCTCCGCCCGCGTCTACAACGTGCCGTTGAAGGTACTGTTGTTCTTGGAGACCAAAGTCTATGCCTCTGGGTGTCTCTGTGCATCCTTGTTCCTTCCCCTTCCTTTCCGCACGCACGTCGCATGAAAACAACAAGGTCGCCTACAAGTGTAGTGCAGCCAGCCTTGTCGTGGCAACCAAACCCAGCGAACCGCCCCGATTGGGGCCGTTCACAAACACATGAGAGATTATTTCGAATAAGGTCCCCATTTATTGCGAAATGATCGAAGTCGGGGAGGAAACTGGCGTTACGCACGTCTATAGGGGTGGGGGTGGGGGTGGGGGGTCGGGAGGTGGTCGAAAAGTCGTTGAAATCACGTTACGTAATATCTGAACGGCCCCATTGATCGACTTCAGATTGACCGACGTAGGCTACCAACGTGCACTCTCGGTCAGTCTGACTCCGGTCTCATCGTAATCATCATTTTACATTCGCAACATACCCAAAATATGTTTCGAATGGCTGATTGAGCCGGAGATGGGTGTGTACATCTTTCACTTTTCACAGATTTGGTCCCGTACGTAAACCACCAAAAAAAAATAACAATAATAAGAAGCGACTTCCTTAGCTTCGCGTTTGCAGAAGAGATCCATCCCACCAGTCCGGTCTGATCGCCTGTTTAGTATTTAGTCCCATCTACTCGCAATTCTGCCAGTCGGGCTCCGGATCAACGGCGGCGTTTTCTTCCTTTTTCTCGTCCGCATTCAGTATCGTTTCGTCATCCATTTCATTTCTCAGCGGGAACCAAGGTTCAACCAAGCAGGGCGAGGTGTCCCTATTGCTTGTATTCTCCCGTACGGCAGCATGCGGACAGGTGACCACACTGCGAGGCTGCTGCAGGCTGCTGCTCGCCGGCAGAGCACGGCAGAGTCTCAGAGCGGGGCGCCTGGGAGCTAGGCAACCGCGGAGCATACCTGTATCGGTGGTGCCTATCTCTCCTCTCGCTCTACTCCGCGCTCTACTCTCGCTTTACGATGTCCATGTTGTATAGTCATTTCATCTGGAACCAAACCATAGAAGAACCTAGATTCATTTCACATAGTATCCTGCTGTGTAGTCGGCTATTTCACATTACTCACGGGTAATCTTTGGCGGGCGTCAATTGGGATGGCGTGCTATTAAGGTCTTCAAGGTGACACTGAAACGAATTGTAACATGAGTGTCGCCCTGGTCAATACCAGAATGTATTGGCTGCTCGCTCATTCACATTCTTGGTCTCCTACCGTAGTTTGGGGTAAAAGGGGGCCGGTGTGGGGTAAAGTGTTACTTCGCTGGATCTAAACTGTATTGCAAGATTTTGGTAAAATAGCAGGTGGTCCACTTCACCCAGCACTAGTCCACTTTCCCCGAACTATTCTATGTGTATTTTATGGCCTTTCTGTAGCTTAGTCTGGCTTATCTTCCAGGTACTCGGCATGGGTCAGAGATGGGGTGGTGGAGACATGAAAAATCCAGGTGGTGGTTACAAAATCAACCTGCTGAAAAACGAGCTTGAAAAGTACAAAAATGATTCAAAGCAGATCATAATGTTCACTGATGCGTAAGTTATTTTCTAACTTTTTGCTTTTGCAATTTTTCGTGGTTTATGTGTATAATTTTTTATTTTCTTCTCTGGCTTGACAGATATGATGTGGTCCTTTTAGCCAATGCTGACAGGATTATCAAGCAGTTCCGCAATTTGGATGCCAAAATTGTGTTTTCTGCTGAAGGCTTCTGTTGGCCTGATGAGAGTTTGGCTTCTAAGTATCCTACTATTGCTCGTGGGAAAAGATTTCTGAATTCTGGAGGTAAGCAAAAAAAATAATTTAATTCTCTTTTTTATTTATTCATTTGCACAGCACAAACATATAACCTGAAAATATTTGCAGGATTTATTGGGTATGCTCCGGAGGTTTATCAGCTAGTAACTGCAAAGGACGTGCAAGATACTGATGATGACCAGTTATACTACACACTTATGTATCTTGATCCTGATGTGCGGAAGCAACTGAACATGAAGCTTGATCATCGGTCAACAATATTCCAAAATCTCCATGGAGCTCTTGGTAACATTCAATTTCTATTGCATTTCTTTAGTCAGTGACGAGAGTTCAAATGTTCTCAGGTGAGTCTCCTGTATTTTTCAGCTGATGTGGAATTGCGATTGGAGCCAGAAGAATCCTATATCAAGAACACAGCTTATGCGACCATTCCTCTAGTCATTCATGGAAATGGACCCAGCAAGTCTGTCCTCAATTCTCTTGGGAACTACGTTGCCAAAAGCTGGAGCCTCCAAGATGGTTGTTACTCTTGCAGTGACAAAGCTACTGACCTCTCAAAGAAGAAGGTACTAGCAGATTTTTAGTACCATTGTTTTACAAGTTTTGACAAATGGGTTTTGGTGATATTAATTTCTGGTGTGCTCTTTGTGCTTAGGAATCTTATCTTCCATCTGTTTTAATTGCTATATTCATCCATCAACCCACTCCATTTTTAGAGGAGTTTCTGGAAAAAATTGAAAAGCTGGACTACCCGAAGAGTCGCCTCTTTCTTTTTGTGCACAATGCTGTGAGTTACTTTCATTATACCATTTATGTGTCTTGTCTTGTCATTATTATCTTAAATTTCTTATGATTTGGTACATATTTGGTGGATGGTTTAAAACTTAAAAAGCTTTAAAACTAACAAGACTTTTTAAACAGGTGGAATACCATTCACCTGTCGTCAAAGACTTCTTGGAAAAGAAGGGTAAACTTTTCCGCTCTGTGAAGACCATTGATTTTGGTGACAAGATGGATAAAGCTGAAGCTCGCGAACTTGCTGTGTTAGTATCAAACACAACTATCCGCATTTACTATTTTCAAAATTGCATTAATTCATGATGTTGTTTGAAAATTTGCAGGGACTATTGCGTTCAGAAAGGTTGTGATGCATACCTCAATGTTGATTCAGAGGCACATTTAGACAATGACAAAGCACTTCGGTTGTTGCTGGAAACAAACCGTGGAGTAGTAGCACCAATGCTTACTCGACCCTTCAAAGCCTGGTCTAATTTCTGGGGTGCTCTCAGTTCTGATGGTTTCTACGCCCGCTCTTCTGATTACATGGAAATTGTCAACAATGAACGCCGGTAAGTATTCAGGTTCTTTACATGGTCTCAATTGTCCAAATATTTATTTTAACTGATTTGTAATTGTTTTGTTTCAAAGATTAGAAATCAGAAATCCCAATCCCATCTAAAAGTTCTTATTTATTATAGACAGTGTTTCCAAATCTGTGCTTATCTCAGAGATTGTTTGGTAGACTCTAAAAAAAGATCCCTCAGAATTTGAAACATTTTTGAAGAATTGCTGAGAATTTTTGCTTGGGACTCCATGTGTTTGGTTGTTGATTTTTTGGGAAATATTGATCTTCATTACTGTGAATCATGTGAAAATGAATTTTTCATCTAATTATGCACAGTATTTTACACTAATTTTAGTGAAATTGTGGGATTGATGTGGAACATTTCATGATTCCTCTTTCAGTTTTCTTTCACAATTCTTTTTATTTTTTGAAAATTTAAATCAAGATGTATACAATTACGATGTTTCTAGAAAATAGCCTGTGTTTCCCTTAAAATTGAAAAACCGATAAGTAGTATTTCCACGTTAGGTAAACTAGTCAAAGATAATAGAGAAATCTGTTTTGAAACTGCGCCTATCTATAGCGTACATATTATCAGCAGTACATTCATAAACTCCTGCATCCATCTGTGTTGCTGGATCTATCTCCAGCTTTGACTTGATTTGTTCCTTGTCAAGGATGTACTCATGGACCTAATGAAACAAACAATGAAACAATGAATGAAACAAAACTTGCATTTAGATTTGACTAGTGCTCAGCTCTTTCAAATTTTGGTTGGTATCATTGCCCAATCAAAGTCGATTCCTGATCATTATAGAAATAGTTGAGGAAGATTTTGCTCACCGTTTGGTAAAGATGCGCATACAACTCGACGCCATCCTTGAACCACGTGATCTGAGGGCGTGGAGAGCCCTTCGCCACGCAAACGAATGAAATCTTGTGTCCCAGCGTGTATTCATAGTCGAAGTGAGATGCTTGTATGATTTTTGCCCCCTGTGAAGGCAAAGAAAAAAAGGAAGAATTTATAGTTGCATTGTACTTGTAAAGTGAAGGCGCAGCAATCAGCACAAAATTTGCTTTGATGTACTCCATACCAGATGTCAGTCCTTTTGCTTGACAGCCAACCATATTTTAAACCTCAATATTCAAATCAGTAAATGCGCCGCACCGTCGGCATTCGCTTCCCAATCAAGGCGAGCTGCGAGGATAAGGTCGCCCTGGACTCACTCACCCCATGGTGGTTGTAGTACTGGTCGCTCTCCGGGTCGCGGTACTTGCCCGTGACGGGCAGCCCGATCTGCATTCGGCTGCGGCTCCTGGTCTTGGCCCGCCCTCGCCGCCCGTGCACCGAGGGGCTGAGGGTGACGGCGGCCAGCACCAGCAGGCACAACCACAGGTGGCTGCGGCTCATGGCTCGGCTGGCTGGGTGCGGTGCAGTGCGGTGCAGTGCAGACCGGTGCGAGGCGAGCGCGATCGGAGTCACTGGCAGACTCGCATCACTTTCTGCCGCGGGGGCGGTGTGAAAGCTGATGCGACGGCATCATTGCGCAACGACGGGAGAGGATCACCCTCCTATCCCTCCCCCGCGATTGAGGACCCTGCCCTGCCCTGCCCTGCCCCGCCCTGCCCTGCCCCGCCCTGCCCTGCCCTGCCCTGCGCTGCCCTGCCCTGCCCCGCCCTGTCCTGCTCTGGCTGGCTGGCTGGTCCGTTCTCCCCTCAGCCCAGGCTCTCAAACTAATAGGGCCCTTCCTCTGGGTACGTGTCTGTTCGTCAGGCTTTGCTTTGGCGCGGCGCGGTTACTGGGGAGGGTCACGGAGGTCATAGAGCCCCTCCCCTCCCCGCCTTCCCGTCCCCTGCTGAATTGCAGGGGTGCACTGCCAATGAGGGTGCTGCTCCTGCTCCTACCCCGTCCTGCTCTACCCCGCCCCGCCGCACTCCGCCCTGCCCTGTCCTGCCCTACCATTCCTCGCTTTGTGCACCATGCATCTCAGCCGACCTGCTAGGTGACTTTCAAATCTTGCTGATTAGAATAAGCCTTGTAGGCAGGCTGAGACTCGATTATGTTTGGGCTGCATTTTGCGTACTTTTCTAGCAAGACTGATTGCGGTTGCTGTCTCGGAGCTTCAAGGGGACGTTGCTCTTCTAGTTGCTCTGGGTGGTGTTGACTGGATCAACTTGTACCTTAGGGGCTGTCCATAAATGACGTAAGGCTCTTAGAGGGAGTCCGAGCCTGCCTTGTAGTCCTATACCAAAAGCCTGGTGAGGTTAGGTTATTCGCCTTAGATAGGGGGGAGGGGTCAAAAAGGGCCCAAATGTCCTCTTACGTAATTTATGGACGACCCCTTACACTTATCCGTTGGTTTTATGAAGTTTGATAAGCGTTAAGGCGTGCGAGGGGAGGAGGGTGGTATGATGCAGTAGCATGACGCGACAAGGTGTCAATGGCGTTCCAAATTTATCCACCCCCTTTACCCTTGTGCAATGTCAGTCTCATGACTTCAATTGGCGGTCACCGTGTCGCCAAGGCCATGTATTCCCCTCCGCAACACGTTGGGTGTGGGACGAATGTAGGCAACTGCCACCAGCCGCCATTCCTACGAATTTCCGACATTCGTTACGCCTGAAATGCATTCTTAACCAGATCAATTATCTGAAAGCGAGCTGGCCCCAGGCAGAACAGGGTGGTCAACCGGACGTCAACTTGATGTCAAGATGATCTCCCCCCCCCCCCCCCCCCCCCCCCCCCCCCCCCCCCCCCCCCCCCCCTTTCCCCTTTTCCCTCGGAGGTCATCTTGTCGCCAAGTTGACGTGCCGTTGACACCTTCTTCTGCCTGGGCGCATTCAGGTTTTGTTTTTCATTCTTATATTTTCGAAACATTATTCAGATATAGCTTGCAATCCGCTATCCAATTTTGCCTTCGTAACCTTATCCGTGGGTGAACCAGGCGGAGGGTGCATCCGAAGGGTGCAGCTCAAAGGTGGCAGCCTAAGAGTGCATCCAAAGGTGCATTCCGAGGGTGCAGCTCAAAGGTTTTGCTCAAGGGTGCAGCCGAAAGATGCATTTAAAGGATGCAGCTCGAGGGCTTAGCTTCAGGGTGTAGCTCAAGAGTGCATCCTAAGAGTGCAGCCCGAGGGTGTAGCGTAAGGGTGCAGCCCAATGGTGCATCCTTGCAGCCCAATGGTGCATCCTAAGGGTGCAACTCGAGGGTGTACTTAAGGGTGCAGCCCAATGGTGCATCCTAAGGGTGAAACTCGAGGGTGTAGCTTAAGGGTGCAGCCCAATGGTGCATCCTAAGGGTGCAACTCGAGGGTGTAGCTTAAGGGTGCAGCCCATTGGTGCATCCTAAGGGTGCAACTCGAGGGTGTAGCTTAAGGGTGCAGCCTACCGTCTTGTCCACTTTTCTCCGCTGTCGGGTGCCGTGCCATCTCCTCGTGTCTCGTCACTTCGACTTGGGACACTTTCAAAAGTTTCAGGGGAGTAAGCATTCTTCACTTCCCTCGCGTCTTCTCTCCCCCTCTTGCCTCTTTTTGTAATGTCCTCTTAATACAGGTCTACTCCGAAGGGGAAATGAGTAAAATCTTAAAAGATACCGCTCGAGTCTTTTTATTAAAACTTTTTTTACAAGTCCATGTTGTTTTAAAGATGCGCTTTTGATCTATTTATTGCGTATAGTCATGCGGGGTGAAGGGAATCACTTTTCTTTTCACCAGTTCAGGTGTCGCATTGAAAACGGTGAGAAGATGGGTGATCGTCTTCGACCCACCATTATCGGCTTCGCACCCCTGCGCGATGCTGTAGTGTAGAGCTGCCTCTTGCTTACAGCGGCGTATCCTGTGAAAATAATCAGCAGACCATTTCAGTAGAAAGAAAAAGCTGAGCCGGGTATTGCACTCTCATTCAATGAACCACGTGATTACATAGTCTGTTCTGAAGCCTCTGCTATCAACTGCGTATTGGTTGTTTGCTTGGCACTCGTAGAACCCGGAGTCCTTCTGTGTTGTGGGGTCGATCTCCATCTTGGACTTTATCGTGTCGTTGCCGATCGGCCATTCGTGTACCTGCGATAGTAATCGTGAAACTGAAGCATATGAGAAACAATCTCTCGTGGGTTAGTCCCATCTTCAAGATTCTTGTCGCAGCCTATTCCAGTACTTGCCCTTGTCATTCGCAACCTCACCTGGAAGAAGTTGTGGTAGTAGAGTTCGATGCCGTCCTTGAACCACGTGATCTCCGGTCTGGGGAAGCCCTTGGCCATGCAGAAGAAGGTGATCTTGCGGCCCAGCATGTAGTCGAGCTCGAAGTGGGACGACTTGATGATCCGCGCGCCCTGCAAAATACCCCGAGCACCCGCTCAGCCTGGGGATCGGCCTGCCTGGGGTGTCCCTAGTCACGGTGACGTCACTTGACGTCGAATGACATCAATTTGACGTCAAACTGACATCAATTTGACGTCATAATGACATCAATTTGACGTCAAAATGACATCAATTTGACGTCAAAATGACATAACGTTGACGTCAAAATGACATAACGTTGACGTCATCTCGACGTCATATTGACGTCACATGACGAATCTCCGTTACTTGGAGCAGCGAGGCGAGCGCGGTGTACTCACGTCCTTGTGTTCGTAGTACTGACTGGTGGCGGGGTCCTTGTTGTGCAGCAGCACGGGCAGGCGCGACTTGTACTGGTGGCGCATGCCGCGCCCCTTGCCCACGCGAGTGCCGCTGCCCCGGAGAGCGGCGCCCGGCCCCGGCACCAGGACCAGCAGTAGGGCGGCGGCCAGCAGCCAGGGCAGCCAGGTCGACGTCCACCTGGCCATGGCCGAGGACATCAGAGCGCCATGCCACCCTCTCGACAGTCACGAGCTGGGCTGGGCTGGGCTGGGCTGGGCAAGGCTGACGAGCAGGCGGGACGAAGCTAAAGGAGCTGTAGGGACAATGTGACACAACGCAAAGCAAGGAGACGCTACGGCCTCGGCCACACGCGCTGCTACGCTGCCACGCTACGCTACGCTCCCCCGCTGGGCCAGCACTACTGCTCAACGTGACTGGCGACTCCTCTCTGCCCTGCCCTGCATTGCCTGCATGAGGGCCGCCCCAACCAGGCCCAGACTCAGGACCTGGCCTGGCCCTCACTGTCCTTCCCCCGCCACTGCGCTGTATACGCGAGCACATGTCACCCCACGTTGTTGTTGACTTTCTTCTTTGTATCTAATCAAATGTCAATCCTCTCTTGTTTCTTTTTTTAACTTTTTTATTTTGTTTTCAATTTTTTCTTTTTAATTTCAGAGGCCTGTGGAATGTACCGTACATCAGTGGTTGTTACCTTGTGAATGGAACTTTGTTGTCGAACAAAGATACTCGTGCGTCCTACCAACATGCTACTTTGGACCCTGATATGGCGTATTGTCACAACTTGAGAGAAAAGGCAAGTTGGCAACTGAATTTTTGAAACATTTAAATTTATTTTTGTTTAATTGTGTGAAAACTTCAACTTATTGCTCATGAACTATCATTTTTAGGGAACCTTCATGTTTGTGACGAATCTTCATGAGTTTGGCCATCTAGTTAATTCCGAAAGCTTTGATATTACTCTTAAACACCCAGACTTCTATATGCTTCTTGACAATCGTTGGGATTGGGAGCAGCGCTATATTCACCCAGATTATGCCTCCAGTTTGGATCCTAACACCATTCCTTCTCAGGTATTCAATTATTTTTTATGACAAATTTTTGTGGTTTCTAATTGTTTTCTGATACATAATGAGCCTGCTTTTATTCTTTCAGCCCTGCCCGGATGTTTATTGGTTCCCAATTGTGTCGCCTCGGTTCTGCAAGGAGCTTATTAGTATTATGGAGAACTTTGGAAAGTGGTCCGATGGGTCAAACAAGGTATGTTTCAGTATGAAGTAAGGATGTAGAATTTAAATGACAATTGTCATAAAAATTGAAGGCTTCTCGACCATTCAGGTGTTAAGTTACTTTTTGTTGAACTAAGTCATGGAAGTATAGCAAAATGGACCAGATGGTATAATTAAGATGATGTTAAGTGTGATATCTGATCAAATATTTACAAAAAGCACTGTATGCTGGAAGAAGAGAAGTTGTTTAAGTTACAAAATTTGCAGCAGTTAAATCACTGCAAGTGATTATTATCGGTTGACTTCCTTTTTTACAGATAGAGTTAAATGCCATAAAAAATAAACATGGCTCTCTTTTATTTTTGTTGAGATGTGACTAATGATAAAAATTTCAGGATGAACGTTTGACTGGGGGATATGAAAATGTTCCTACAAGGGACATCCACATGAACCAGGTTGGGCTGGAGCCTCAGTGGTTGCTATTTCTCAAAGAGTTTGTTAAACCTCTTGTGGAGAGAGTTTTCACAGGTTACAATAATGATGTATGTATTATTTTAATATTAAACTCATCAGACTAAGGTGATATGTGTGGGGTCCCGCAAAGTGTGGAGCTAAACTAGCAAAATTTTGGTTTTTGTTTTCGAAAAAGATACCAACATGTAGTTGCTTAAAGATAGAGTTTTTTAAGATTGCAGAAATTTGTCTCTGCTTAAATTCTTAAAAAGGACCATTCTATCAGGATCCTCGTGTTGACGGCGGTTATGAAGCGGTTCCCACCCGTGATATCCACATGCGTCAAGTGGGATTAGCAGACCTCTGGGACTTCTTTTTGGAGGAATATGTCCAACCCCTTCAGCAAGCAGTGTTCATTGGCTACGATGATGTAAGACTAAAACAATGATGGGGGAAGTAGGAAGTACCTTATAGGAATGTGAAAAATGCTCTTTTCACAATCCATTAGTGTGGCACTTTTGGGTGCTGGTGATGGAACTGGTAATTTTTAAACATTCTTTCAATACAGACAAGATAAGATTTACGACAACGCAGCTATGTACATAGTTACTAGGGCTTATTTACTGTCTTTTCCATTATCAGAATACTTTGACATTTGATACTCTTTTTTTCACTTTTTTCTTGGCATTATGAAGCACCATGCACATTGTAGATTTTGCTTTTGCATTACAATGCAATCCACCATCACATACCACCTCATTCTGGTTTGGGTTGCAATGAATTTGAATTACAATCTATTTATTTACCTGTGTATTGCTTCTTTTGTCAATACAGTTTATTAATATCTCATCTTATGTTACAGAATCCACGATCAATTATGAATTTTGTTGTACGTTATCGGCCAGATGAGCAGCCTTCCCTTCGTCCTCATCATGATTCATCCACCTACACCATAAACCTTGCCCTCAACAGGCCTGAAATAGATTATCAAGTATGTAGCACAATTCACCATTTCCTCACTTTTACTGGCTTTCAATCAATTGTCTTTCATTGTCGTCTGTTTTGAAATTCAATTTTTGCTCTCGACAAATTATGCCATTGTCCATTCTGATATTAATTTTCTGTTTGGATATTGTTGCAGGGTGGTGGATGTCGTTTTATTCGCTATGATTGCAGTGTAACGAATACTCGCATAGGCTGGATGTTAATGCATCCTGGCCGCCTCACGCATTTCCATGAAGGTCTTCGTGTTACTAATGGGACAAGATATATAATGATATCGTTTGTAGATCCCTAAAAACTTATGAAATTTCCTGAGCAAAATCAGAAGTTTGGAGTAAGGATATTATATTATATTTTAAGAGACTGACCTGAGAATATTTTTTAAGAATTGAAATACTCTTTGAAATCTCATGATTGTTATTGATATTATTAACGGACATCAAAGTTTCAATCATATCTAGTCACATAAATTGTGTGTTCAAAAATCGTCCCTAACCAGTTCAGAAACAATTTGGCTTTTAAATAATTTTCATATCATGTAAAAATGCCATCATCTCTTTTAATAGTTGTGAACAGTTTTTGGTGTATTGAGAGCGTAAAATATTTGTAGAATTCAAGGATACTCGTAATGAAAGTGTGAGAGCTGTACCAAATAGTTTCTTGAGATGTAGAGTGTTACAAGTTGTTCTGTCAAAATGCATTTCAATAAGGGCACTTCATTTTTGCATCATTAACTAGCATTATTGTACCTTTGTCCTTGTTCTGTCTGCCATTAACAAGAGATAAATTTTCTTCTATCAGAATGATAAGATTGTCACAAATATACATGACCTGCCTGTTTTTAATGTGTTGCATTAACTGTGTAAGAAAATGTTCCTTATATTATATTATAAGTTGTTTGTTGGTTGATGAATCTTTTAATTATGAAAATTTCACGCTTATATAACTCTCATAACAGTTGTAATGTATATAATTGAACAACATTTTTTTATTGTTTGAAATAAAGAAATTTTTACCCTATGGAAATATATTGTGTTGTATAGCCTCCATTTGTTCAGCCCCGTGTCCTGACACGTTTGTATGTTTTCCAAGAGATCAAGGTAATTTAAACCTGAACATAGAAAGTCTAGCAGAAATTTCTGGTCGAAAATTTGTTTCTATTGGAGAATTATGAAGAGACATGTTTCATACAAAGTAGTCCGTACCGCGTAAGAGTAATGCTCCCAATATGTCAAACTGTAACCGCTGATGATGGACCCGTGACTTTTTTCGTATTTACCGAATCGATTGTTATGTGTTGTGACTCGCAGAAAATAAAATGTGCTAAATTGCAAAGTATCCGTTCGAAGGCTACAACTGGACATCACAAGAAAAGTAAGCTCAAGGTAATCCTATAGACATGCTATCCATTTTGATTTGAGATGCGTAACACTCATAAGACTGATTTTAACTCCGCGCTGAAGCTGCTGAAAGACTTATTCTATGGTGTACACGATTCATCTGCTGCCGCGGTACTTCGCATTTGTTCGCACCGGAAAGTTCACCGGTAGCATTTAGTCACGTGACTTCATTCATCAAAGATCTTACAGGCGCATGCGTTTTCATCCTAAGTTTCGGCCATATTGGTGTGTGTCTCTTGTTCTCTTGTGTTTGGAGAAAAAAGGTATTGACACCGCTGTATTAAGTGTGCCATTATGATTGAGAAGCGCTGTGTCATATTAGACGACCCAGCTTCACAATAATATGAATTTCCGTTCAAAACTTGATCGTCAAGGTGCAAAGCATTCCTTCAAGCATAAGCCATCGTTACCAGACCAGGCCTTGTGCCACCTTGGCTATGTGCTAAACTTAAATAAAAAGAACGCATTTTCCGCGGTCAAGTTATATTAGAATATTTCCTTTTAAATAGTACCTTTTGTGGTTGTGGAACATCGCACCATACACTGACCCCCGTGTTTGCACTGCTATGTATACACACAGCACCGCGAATAACCTAAACAAAGAAGCAAGCATATCGCACCTTTTAACTTCATGAATGAGAGTTTCCCTCTATTCTTTCCCTTAAGCTTCAAGCCCTTTCCTCATCTGCACAAGACGAAGTGCAGATACATGCTGCATAAAAACTTTGGTGTTAATTAGTATCACAGGTTATGTTGAACCATAACACATCTTTGTAAACATATCTTACATTGATGGCAAATCCTTTCGAACAGTCTAGTTTATTTTTCTCGTTGCCCTGAAAGAGTATTTGAAACAAAACTGTGCTCAAGCTTGATACTTATTAAGTGCCTGCTATTTGTTTGTCCACTGCAGGCATTGGTTGACAATCCTTTCCTTGCTATCTGTCTTGTGTTCGGTGGTTCGGCGCTGTTTCGCGTTCAGTTCAAAACTGTCTTGTCAGGTAACAGCTTTACAGTTTCTTGAATTTTATCTAGCATTATAACACTGAGGTTTTCAGTTTATGGGTGTTGTTTTTGAGCATAGGTATTAACTATTTTGGCGGTACGCAGATATTTGAATGTGTATATCTTGTGTCTCTTTAGACTCCAACTTTTAATCAAGATTGTGTTATTGTTTTCACAGGTTGAATTGAAGATGACTGACTCAATGAAATTCGGCCCAGAATGGTATGTTATACATTGTTTTTAATATCTCATAAGGTGTAACTTGGAAACTGTGCGTTGAGCACCTGCTACTTTTTTTCAGGCTCCGCAATATGGGGCAAGATGGGTGTGCTGCACCTGCTCCAACACCTCGTTATCAGTTGGCGGAACATCGCTACGGCCGTGAGGAAATGTTGGCATTGTTTGACACATTAGTGAAAGCTCCAGATCGGTTGTCATCCTTTCCTGGTCTCTACGTGGACAAAACGCAGGTGCCATTAGCACTTGTTCAAATGACGGAGGAGGAAACTGTAAGTTGTTTGTGCTGATTTCATACTCCACATCTCTCCTTGTTAAGGAGTTAACATCTGTTATGTTGTTTCCCGACAGCGTCAATGGAACCGTGGAATTAACAGTGACGCAGTGTTACGGGCAATGGGCAAGGTTCCACCTCCCAGTTTAACCTCTAGTATAAGAGGCAGCAGAGGTGGGCCAATAGGGCCAGCTGGGCTCTCTGATAGAGGACGTGGCAGGGGGCGCGGAGGGTTCACCACCTATTCCCGGGGCTTAAGCTATGAGGAAGGTGGAGATTCCCCTACTGGTGCACCTCATGGCCACCTGGGCGCACCACCAGGGGGTTACACTCGAGGCACTCGACCATTTGACCGACCACAGGTGGGTGTGAGTTTGCCTCTTGTTTATGTAGATTCTCTTGTCATAACATTGACATAATCTCCAAAACTTCTATTTATTCAGGGTGAAAGAAGTTGGGGTGAACGAAACGGCTTGGATTCTAGTGATTGGACCTCAACAAGTCCCCGAAAAGATTTCACTGACCGAGAGAGAGCTTTGGGGGGCAGTGGCGGCACCAGATCTTACTCTAATACAGATAGTAACTGGCGCCGCCATCGAACTTCGGAGGATGAAGACGGCTGGAGGACATCTGGGACGCCTGTTAAGGAGAAGTGGGCTGGAGCTGGAGCCAGTGGTGTTGCAAGATCTACTAGTTGGCGAGATGGTGACCGTGATAGGGAGAGGGATGGTGAAAGGGACCTTACAGATGGAAGAGGCAACTATAATCGTGCTCACCGTCCTTGGGAGCAAACCAATAATTTACCTGAATGGTAAGCACCTTTCATATCTCCTATTCTAGTCTAATACTTAGAGTGCTATTAAATTTTTTTCTGGGGATTGACTGGTGGTATTGCACTGCTTGTGGGCTTTCCAGGGCTGTTGATGGAGCTGATAATAGTAGTGGCAGCTTTGATGCGCAAGGTGCTTTTCATGGAGGACACACCTATTCAGACGAGGAGGAGGTATGTGAACCTTTCATTTTATGCTCACTTCTTAGTGTGCAGTAATATAGATTTTAATTATATCTTTCTACTTTAGCCGAATGATGGAGGTGTCAATCACAGTGTGTTGAGACGCACTCGACTGCTATCAGAAGGGAACTCTGGTGGTGTGCCCGGAAAGAGGGGTGATGGAAACACTAACCCTCGACGCATTGTACCAGTTGATCGGGCATCTGCAGAGAGAGTGAGTGAGAAGCTCACTCCATACTTGGACAAGCAAAACGATGTTAGAGTGTCATCACCCTCTACACCACCTCGAAACGAGGAACCCAAGGCCCCTGAGTCAACACCGACCAAACCTGTCCAAAATTCTAAGAGTGATCCAGATCTGAAAGCAAAGGAGCTTCCTAGCCCTAAAGGTACCAAAGCTACCAAGAATGAGCCTCGGGCACCTCAGCAGTCATCTCAGCTTCAGAACCCTCTTTCAACTTCTGCATCTATGCCTGCCATAAATGTGCCAAACAATATTCAAGAAAATCATGTGGATACTAGACCACACCATAATGTTCAAGGTTTGTTAATTCAGAGGCTTCTGATATCTATCTTTATTTGCTTTAACTTGTAATCTGTATGTACTTTTGTTAAAACAGAGCATAAATCGGAAGAAGCAATGGAAAGAATGCGTGAGGTTGCGGATGATCTCGTGGCCAAGTTAATGGAGGAAGAAGAAGGCCCTATTCGGGAACATATGGTGCATCATCACCTACCTCACCATGGTGCTCATGTGCGAGAACCTGAAAAATGGCTTTATAGAGACCCACAAGGCCAAGTTCAAGGTAGATACTTGTGTTGTAAATGTAATGCAATTATAGGACAGGGTTGCTACATGTCAGGAAAAACCTGACTAGCCGGAAACAGGCTGGGAATACAAATTTTTGTCAGGAAAAACTAGAGAATATGAAAATAACAAAGGAATTATGTAATGTCCTTTAGTTATTCATGGTTTTTCAGTATGTTCATACATTAGGTAAGAAATGTTTTATGAAATATTTGTGACCCAGGCTCTCTTCATTATGATTTCTGAAGCAGCTTCATGATAATTCACTAAATTTCAAATTTAGACTCATAAACCTGCTGTTGGTTGTTATAAATTCGTCTTTTATCAGCATGTAGCGCCTCATATCTGGAAGAAAGCTATCCCATTATTGTCAGGGGAACTGGCAAAATGTGGATTAGAAAATCTCAAAATCTCAGGGAATTTTGAAATTGAAATAGCATCAAAACCCTGGAGGAGTTTCTATGTTTAGAAAATGCTTTTAAAATACATGTGTCTTTTTAGGACCCTTTTCATCGGAAGAAATGGCTGAGTGGTTTCGGTTGGGTTATTTCAACCTTAACTTGCTTGTCAGGCGCTCAAAAGATGAGAGATTCTCTCCGCTTCAGGATCTTATTAAAGTGTTTGGTGGTATTCCATTCATGACCGATACTCATGTGCCTCCTGTTAAGGTACACATTTTTTTATATTATTTGTTTCTTTTTAAGATATTATTTTATTTATTTTTATTTTTAATCGTGGGATTTGATCAATATATTTGTCACATATTTGAATCTGTTCCAGGGATCAGATCAGATGTTAGGTGGAGCGCAGATGGCACCAGCACATGGTGTTGGTTTGCCCATACCATTACCTAAGCTACCAATGTCTGCAATCCCAGGCATACCCGGTATTCCTGGTGTTCCAGGGGTGCCAGTTGTACCTGGCGTTGAACCAGATATTCAATTAATGATGCAGCAGCATCAGTATCAAGTATTACAACAACAGCTTTTCTTGAGGTATGCTGAATATTTCTATATACATACAGTTGAGACATCAGTAATTTTTTGCTCTGCTTCATTCCACTGCCTCACATATTCACCTCTTTCCTTTTTTCTCTATTATAGACAACAAACACAGGCAGCAGCGGCTGCGGCTGCTAGTAAATTATCTCAGACTGATGGCTGGAATACTCTGTCACCAATGGAGCAACAACAGGTACTTATTGTTTAAGGATGAGCAAGTAATTTTATAGAGATTAAACCCTGAGGTTCTGACAAGTTTCTTACTTTCTTTGTAGCTTGTGGCCCAGCATATTCAAATAAATGCACATCTGGCTTCAATGGACGGTGTTCCACCAATGCTACCAAATTCTGCTCCCAACCCAGTCATGGCTCTTATGTCACAGTTCCAACAGAAACCACAGCAGCAGCAGCAGCAGCAACCAATGCCTCCAGTAAGTTACTCTTCAGAAAAGATAGGTTTATGAATCATTACTTTTTGTATTACAATAATTTTCTAAACTTAATTTTCATTGTTAGAGCAAAGAAGTAGGTGGCCAACAGTCAGGTCAACCATTGGACCCATTACAGCAGTTGATCCAGCAAATGGGTGGACTATCATCAAGATTGTCTCCTCCACCCTCACAGACCAAACCAGCTCAGCCAAATAATGAACCAGTATCTGCTGATCCCATCCAAAGCTTGCTGAGACAGCTGGGTCAACAACAGCAACAGCAGCAGCAACAACAACAGCAGCAACAGCAGCAGCATCAACAGGCGGTATGTATCTGCATGTAATCTGCACCCATGATTGTCATATAAGTTAGAAACCAGATTTTATCTTTTTCTTATTTTTTCAGGGTGACTCTCTCTGGGGAAGTCCTCTCCCGGTATACAATCAAGGATGGCTTGGGGGTGTACGTCCTCCTCACATAGGTGGTTCAGTGCCACCGCCAGGACCACTGCTTCCACCATCTACTGCTGCCTCTCTCTGGGGTGATATTAATACTAAGGAGATGAAGACTGAGAAGCAAATTTTAGAAGAACAAATGCGAGTGGAAGCAGACCGAAAGCAACAAGAAATTCTTCGAATGCAGGAAGAAGAGGAAAAGCAGCGCCAGTTTGAGGAGGAAGCAAGACAAAAACGAGAAGCAGAAGAGGCAGCTGTTGCAGAAGCTGAAAAACAACGTAGGAAAGCTGAGAATGCAAAGAGTAAAGAAGAAGAAACCAGAAAGAAAGAAGAACAACGCAAGGCCGAGGAGGAACGTAAAAAACAAGAAGAAACAAAGCGTCAAGAAATAGCCAGGAAGAAGGAAGAAGAGAAAAAGAAAAAAGAGGAAGATAAGAAAAGGAAGGAGGAGGAAAAGGAAAGAAAGCGCCGCGAGGAAGAAGAGAGGAAACGGCAAGAAGAGGAGCGTCAGCAAAGATTAAAAGAGGCAGAGGAACAGGCTAAACGAGCGGAGGTGCAACAACAACAGGCTGAAGCCTTACGGAAAATGCAGGAGCAACAGCTAAAGCAAGCTCAAGCAGCCGCTGCCATCAAAACTGCCAAAGTTGCGCCCTGGAGCCAACCTCAAGCCGCTAAAGCAAATGCCCAAGCGGCTAGCCTAAGTTTAGCTGAAATTCAGCGCAATCAAAAACGCGAAAAAGAAGAGCAACTTCGTGAGCAGCAAATGATTCTTCAACAGATTCAGCAGCAGAATCAACAAAATCAGCTCTCTGCCATGCTAGCTTCATCATTGGCAGCTGCTGAGCACCAATCACATCCTGCTCAGATGCAGCTCAAGTGGGCAGAGAGGAAGCCACCCCCACCACCGGAAGCTAAAACCTTGGAACAAATTCAGAGGGAAGAACAGGAGCGAATTGCTAAGGTTTGTTACTTGATTTTGAATATCAGTCACAAAATATTTTTTGAATTATTCCTTTCCTGTTTTACCTGTTGTGTGTATACTTACATGACCACTTTTTTTCTGCAGCAAGTTGAGCGAGACCGTGCCGAAAGGGCTGAAAGGGCAGCTGCGGCAAGAGATGTTCCTGCACCCTCTGTTGGAATTTGGGGAACTGCTCCGCAAAGCCTAACATGGGGTACTTCCAGTTAGTATTCTCCATATTTCCAGTACTTCTTTAATCGGCACTTTTTTTCCCCCTTTGTAAATGTTGATTTGTCTTGTCAATCAGGCTCTGGTCCTGGATTCTGGGATGAAGTGCCTAGTCCTGCTGTTTCACCTGTCAAACCAACTACTCAAGCACTGAAGAAAGGTACACCTGTGAAAAGCGCTAGCACATCTAATGTAACATCTGCAGCTCAAGCTGCAAAGACTGCTAGCAGTTCAGGAAAGAAAAAGAAAGAAGAAGCCACAGTACTCAAACTGTTTGAACAGACTGTGCAGCGCACTGATGAATTTAGTCAATGGTGTCATAAGGCATTAACATCTTTGCACCCTTCAGTTGATAGTAAGTGGATTTTTTTTTTATCCCTTCCGCATCATGTAAATTCCAGTTCTTCGTGTAGCATGTTGTTCTGCTTCTAATGTGACCTTTTTTTGTAATTTAAATGAGCCAGTCTTTTGTTAATTTATACATAATTATTAAATTTGTTTGCAGTTCCCACATTTGTAGGTTTCCTTCGAGACATTGAGTCACCCTATGAAGTGAAGGACTATGTGCGCCAGTATCTTGGTGAAGGAGAAGAAGCAAATGACTTTGCCCGCCAATTTCTTGAAAGGCGTAGTAAATGGCGCAGTGAGAGGCGAAGCAAGCCTGCTGCTGATGACATGTGTGCACCTGCACCTGCTATTAACCCCCCCACCCAACAAAGCAGTCATGACTTCCAGGAAGTGAAAGTAAGTATGGACTTGGATAATATTTCTGATTGTAATTATTAGATGCAAAGAAAATTTTCACTGATGTACTTGTGCTTATTGTTTCAGGGTAAAGGAAAAAAAGCCAAGAAAGGTAAAATGTACAAAGTAGATAAGAGTATACTTGGCTTTAGTGTAACAGCTGCTCCAGATCGCATCAATGTTGGAGACAGAGATTATGGGGAAGGCGTTTGAATCTAGTAACTTGTCTTGTGATATTTCACGTCTCCTGACTTTCTTCCTTATGATTTCTTTCTTTTTAGTAGTTTTGCTCCCTGCAAGGGTTTTTCAACTTATTACTTCTTCTCTGTATGTAATGGACTTCTGTTATTTGAAGTTCTATGTTCAGAATCTTTTGGGACTTGTTGACTTGTCTGCTCACTGCTCAAAAGTGCAGCTGATTGGTCATTCTTAAATGACAGGATGCTGATGATTTGTTGGGTGACCAATGTCCTAAATTATTCCAGTTTTCTGTATATTATCATCCTACTTGAAGTATTTGTGTAATGATAAAAATATTTAGAATGCCCTGTAATGTGTATGCTGAGGCGGATTCGGATATTCTCACTATATCACCATCCAGTATTGAACCGAACTGTCTGAACCTAGGTGACCGCAGGGTAAAGTGCGAAAGCCATGAGCCTGATAAATAAAATACAACAATAATTGTTTTCATATCAAGTATGTGCGGAAGTATAGAAACTGATGCACTTGTTGATGAATTTAGAGTTGGTACAAATTTCCCTGTGTTTTCCATGAGGATAGTGTAGGTTTGCTGTAATAACTGTTATTTCTGTTGTAATTTTTTCTACTGTCGTTTAAACAGCTCAAGACCATGTAATGTGGAAATTACTTGTTTACTTCATGGGATACCTTTTTGAAAATGCTCTTACTCCTCTTTTCTCAGAATGTGATCACAGTTCCTATTTATTATGGCATGACAACATGAACTGTAACCAGATGTTCACTGATTTGACGAGGTGTAAAAGTTATTGATATTGATATCCTTTTGTTTAACATGAAATGTGATTGTCTGGAAAAAATAGTAATGTTTTAAAATTTTACAATCATCTTTGTAGACCGTTGTTACTTACACAATTTGCTCATAGTTCCTCTAATTTTTAAAGTTTTTCTTTCTGTTTTGAAATGTCAAACTTAATTGTGATGTGATACTTTCCCATATAGCAATTTAAGTTATGAATAAATGTTTGTAACATTCTATTTGGAAGGCCCTTCATGATCTTTTGATGGATATATTCAGGAAGGTAGAATTTTGGAAGATACAGGGTGCTACTAAAAACAGATTAAAAATTAAATTAAGCACGACTTTAAAGCTTTTTTTATTAACATTTTAAAATTGCGATTTTTTATGGTCAATTTTTTTTTGGATATTTCTATTGATGTTCTGTTGCTGCTATTATTTTCAAAATATGCACCCAAGTACCCGGAATCGTGTGGTAGTCTGGTCTCAGTTATATCATATCCTCAGTATCACTTTGCATTGCTTTCTTATTTCTTTAAGATTCTTTCCCAAAATATATAATATCTTTTGGTACAGCATTCTTTTTTGTGTGATATGGATTGTGTTTTGTTGTTCGACCGTTGATTCAGATGCTTCTCTGGTGTGCCAGCTTGACCTTTTTTATATAATTCTAACTGGTTATTCGTTACAACGCGTTGATTTTGCCTGTTTTTGTGGATTATTTATTTTTCAATGTGATTAAGGAAGTGTAGCCTTGTTAACCACATGAAGAAGGTACTTTTGATGCTCTTAATGCTGTGACAGATTAGTAACAAGTATGTCTTTTCTCCACTTTCACTGTTTATTACGAAGTCTTCACATTTCCAATTTCTTAGTTAAAGGAATAGTTTAGGCTAGACAAAAGTGCGTCAAATTTACCTTCTTCTGTCTTTTACAACTTTGATTAGGCGTGCACATGTTGTCACGCTTTACTTAATATGGACCCGATCTTACCTGATAAATATTATTGTTCCTAGGGAACAGTTGTGTCCAAGAGCAGAAGGGAGGAAATCATGATATGTGTGTATGCAGCATGGTGCATTGTTGAAAAGACAATAGCAGTGCTATATTGTTTGAAGTAATTTCTCTCTTGATGGAATAAAGAATCTTTAGAAAGAAATTGCTGACAATATTGTTTCAGCTTCTCAATAATGCATTGTCTTGCATCTCTGAATTGTCAAAACCATTGCACTTTATTGAAGCTCGAATGTTTTCAATATTAAATTTCCTCATGAGTGAGGATGGAACTGCCTACCATGTAGATATGTATGCCCTTTCTCTTTTTTTGTTTCGTTT
>CABIKL010000038.1:0-38657 GCA_902196195.1 Aptinothrips rufus | reverse complement strand
GGGGGGGTGGGGGGGGGGGGGGGGGGGGGGGGGGGTGTTTGAGCCCTTCTCGCCTCCGCACAGACGTTAGCGAGGTGGTTTGCCCATCAAATCGAAGCATTTCGAGGTGAGGGGAAGCGGGCGTAACCCGCCCTCCTGACTCGGCCCGGTCCCGTCAGAGGATCCAGTCCCAGTCAGTGGATTTTGACGTGGTATTGTAGTCAGAGACAGAGCGCTCCTCTGAACATCACGGGATCACGGGTTGGCTTTGCTTTTGCTCCATTCAGGGTGATTCAGGGCATCCAGGGGACGCGTGACTGACTGGAGGGAGGGGAGAGGGGCGAGAGTGGCGTTGTCACACTGCATTTGAACTTGACATTTGTGAACTGCTCTGAAATGAATACGAGTGGACGATAGAATTATCAGCTTATAGGCTGTGCTGTAAGAAAATTCCAGTCGTTATGAGCTAACAGAACACCAGAAGTAGGGATCAGGGACAAATTTGAGACTATTTAGGTCTCTGCCGAAGTACATTGCAAACACACTTTTCAAAATATGAGAGCGTCCCGATTTTCTGTGCCACTGATGTATTCCGTGGGATTTCAAAGCGTATTAATGCAGTACGTATTCACCTAACCGCAAACGCAAAGCGGGTTATGCATACACCTAACCGCAAACGCTATGGTAACAACGGAGTAAACTTTGCAGAATTGTAGAATGCAGCGAATCAAAAGAAACCGAAACTGCTAACATAACCATAAGAGTAGTATGTTACCAACAACATCTATGGTATGATTTCATTTCGAAATAGAAAGAAAACGAAATAGGCTGACCGGCTCTCAGTGTTTATGGACTGACTCAGAACACTGTCCACCATTTCTTGCAAACTAATGCGCAGAAAAGTGTGAATATTAATAAAGGTCTCACCGTGTACAAAAGCAGCGTGAAGACAGTTTTCCACAAAGATTCTTGAACACTATGTAAGACACTTAGAGACACAAAGAATACGAAAAACACTAACGCAAAGCCCTACAAGCACAATCGACAAACCTACACGCACGCATCCGCACTCACACTGACGCACGAACGTTGTTCTCTGTTCTCGCGATGTATTTGAGATATCGAAGTGGTTTCAACAAAGCCAACAGTTTCAAGTCTTTGTTCTCGAAAGAATCGCATTAAATGTCAATATTGAGTAGTGCTTGTGGTGTCCTTTTTAAAATAAGAGCTATTTATATATATTTTTCAGATTTTTTACATTTATATTTTTTTCAGTTTGCGCTTACATTCCACTAATTGTTCGTTGGATAGTGTTGGCCAGACTTTCTGTCATCACAAACAGAACACGTCAGTCGTCTGCTGTGCTCGTTCTTGCTGTGCTCGATTTTTTTGTTCTCATTTGAATTATTGATGTTTTGGGTCATGATTGTTGAATTACTCTTCATTTTGTTTATTTGAACAATTGGAACAACTACTAGATTTCTGGCATCTGAAGGTCAGTCGGTTATAGGCAAAAAATAAATGCATTTTACTTTTTTTTGTGGGTTATCCTTACATCTATATTTTGTTATCACTCTTAATTTTACCGGCCGTACGTGAAATTCCAAATATTTTCCAATGGACATTATCTCATTGCCTTCATTAACTTATCTTCAATAAATACTTAAACCTGAACTCTCTGAAAAATGTATGAGGCTTAAGTACAAAAAGTGTCAATTCAAACCAAACAATTTTGAAATCTTTGGAAATTGTCTTTTTTTTTTTTTTAATCTTTTGTCTGCTTTTTCAGACTTAAAGAGGAAAATGGATATCTCTTTATTTCATTTGAGTCAAGATGTCTGGAACAAAGTTTTAGGTCATGCTGAGAACAGTGTGGTGTTCATTGACTCAAAGGCAGGGGAATGCCTACATTGGAGTGTTGGAGTAGAAAAATTGTTACTTGGAGGTGCTTTGGGTATCAAAGATTTCAGCGCATACAAGGCAAGTGGTATTCAACTTTGATATCCTAGTACATAAAAATTGATCTTCAATGAATCATCTATTAATTTCTTTCCACTTTTTTTTTCTATTGACAGTACTTCCAGGATGGGGCTGTTGAAAATGCTCAGAAGGCAGTCTTTATTACAGTTTCTTCCTATTCAGCCATTCAGGTCGACCTTTGTGACATTCTCAGTCAGAGCTCATTCCTGACTGCCGTTGTGATTATGATCCCCCTACAGGACGCTTCATCTGTTATACCAAGTTTAAGGAATGACATACTTCAATGGATGAGCATTGGAAATGGTACCAGCAAGGTGATTTTGTTTTTAATTCATCCCCATATTTTATAACAAAATATCTATTTTAAATTTCAATGACAAATATAAATAGAGATCAGAATTTTTTTTATCTTTGACTTCATCTTAAGATTAAATTTTAAATTCTGAAAAAAGTATTAACTGTTTCTTGTGTGTTTAGGGCATATCAGTGGAAATTTTTTGTTTCCCCTTCTTTGGTCCCATTACAGAGACAGTAATTATGTGCTCACCATTTCGAGATCTCTTTCCCCCTCTTGACCTCAATAAGGTAAGAAAATTTCGACAAAGATATAAAATGCATTGCAATTTTTATCAGAATCTCTAGCTCAAACTACTGCAGGTGAAATCATTCGGCAGCAAGCCAGATTCTTTACCTATGAAAGATCAAGCATCTGCTGAGCAGTTGGCGGTGTATTTAGACTCCTTATTGAGTCAAATTGGTGCAGCTGATGTCATTTTCAGTGTTGGAGTCCTTAGCAATTCTGTTGCCACAGCTCTAGAGGCATTACCATCTGCTAACCACCGTAGAAAGGTATAGTGACCTGTAATATATTCCTTGTAATAATAAGTCACATCTTTGACCTAAATCACGCTCTCTTAATTTTACTTTTCACTAGGTTGCTCAGAACAGAATGTCTGTTGTAATTGTAGACCGTACATTAGACCTTTGTGCACCAGCCAGTGTTGATTCAAAATGTTTTCTGGATAAGATGCTCTGTGCGCTCCCACATCTTCCAAACCATAGCAATGACATTGCAGTAAATATGTCTCAAATTGCTCAGGTTACTGTGTAAGTTATGTATTCCTTCCTGTTTTTGTAAATTTGTTTGACTCTTTTAAACTGGATTTTTCCAAGAAATTGTGGTGTTTTGTTTAGAGATTCTATACAAGATGAGGCACTTTTCCCAGGATGCCTAGCTCATCAAGAAAATGTTTGTCAACAGGCTACAGAGTGGTTGATCCATAAGAAAGATCGGGACATTCTTCTCAATTTGCATCAGTAAGTAATTTTGAAAAATTTATCATGCGCGTACCTGCATTTGGAGCCTAATCAAAAATGTTAACAATAAAAATTTTAATTCAAGGATTTTGAAAAGCAAACTATCCTCTAACAGTAACTTCGCCACAAGAGTGAAACCAGAAGCTTTAGAAAAAGATGTTCGCCAGTTTAGGGGCAATATAGAAAAAATACAAGAAAATTCAGGAATTCTGCAGGTATACTGTGTTAAATTTTATGATTCGAATTTGTTAATTTACTGGCCCTTTGGGTGTTAACTAAATATTGCCACATTTTTAGATTGCTTTAGCTGTAGTACAAACATTAACAGGAGAACATACTGAGGAATTAGAAGTTATTTTAAGTGCAGAAAGAGTTCTGCGCCAAAATATTGCTTCCTTTACAGAAACAAATGAATTGGCCGGTTTGTTGCCTCAGGTAATCTATTGCTTAAATCAGTGGAGCATGTCTTCAGCATTATCGTATTTTGCTTCTCCATCTTTTTCTGGGTGATGCAGGTCACAAAATTGATGACTGAGAGGCACATAAGAAATTTAACTCTTGATGCTATTTTGAGGCTTGTAGTACTCCTCTACTCATTAATTGGCACAGACATGACTTTTCCATTGAGGGAAGAGGTCCAGCTGCAAGCAGCTATCAGCACTGCTTTATATGAGGACCAGGAGTATCCAGGTCTTGTGCATGACATTCTTTGTAAGTTATAGATCTTTCAAGTAAATCAAAGACCATAAATCATGTTTTGAAGTGAAAGAATATTTCAATATCACTAAGAACTAATGGGATTTTTTTCTTTCGTGTTTGTGTAGTGCCGCTAGATTCAACCAAAGATAAGGTAGACTCAGTTGCTGCTCATATATTCTCGGTCCTCAAAGCTCTCTCTCACGCTCGAAGAGACCTAACCAAATACAGGTCTTTACTCAGAGGCGAGAGTGAGTCCATGCCATCAGAATATGTATCAGTCTTAAAGCAGATTATGAAAGATATTCTGGACCCATCAAAACCACCCATACCGGATCTGTCATGCAGATCAGCAGGATTGAGAGACCTTCTGAAAAGTGGATTCAGGTATGCAGACACAAATCTTTTCACTCATTTTTCTTTCGTCGCACACTTGATCTTCAGTTTGTCTGGCTCCTTCTTTACAGTATTCTATTAAATAAACAGCAGCCATCTGCTGTGCAGCACCCATCTGACCAACCGAATTTACTGGTTCTGGTCTTAGGCGGGATTACTGGTGGTGAAATTAATTCAATGCAGGAAGCCTGGATGAGTTCCTTCTTGGGCAAAGCTGGTGGCTCCCTCATAGTTGCCAGCACTCGTCTACTTAGTCCCAACGATACATTACAAGCTATTCTCAAATCAAACCCACAACCATAGTGAGAAAACATTTTTGTATGTAGAGAAAAATGTAAAATAAATTCAAATTGTTATCAATTCTGTCTTTTCATGTGTGTCACTCAAAAAATCCACAGAAGCTACACAGATGGAAACTAAGATCAAAGTAAAACAAAAAATTATATAGAATAATTAAAATTATGAATTTTAATTTGATTTTCTTTTTGTTGGAGAAAATGTACAGAACAAGTCAATTTGAAGATAATGTAACAGTTTTAACATGTTGAAATAACAGATTAGATATAAGAAGAGCTCTTAAAAGCCTGGTACTATGTGTCCCTTTTTAATAGCCCTGGCTCTCTTCTTATTCTTCACTGCATCTTTCCTGGCTTGAATGTTGCTTTCTCGCTTGTCTTGTCTTTGTTTCATTAATTTCTTCTTGGTGTGTTCTCGAGAAGCCCATTTTTTGGCACTCTGTTTCTTTCGTGCCTCTTCTCGTTTGAGTGTCTTCTTAAGGAGCTCAGGGTCATCTTTAACTTTGACACCAGCTGCTTTTTTCAGAGCATTCGTCCAAGCGTCTTTCTGTTTTATTTCAAGAGCCTTGGCTTCCTGTCCTTCATCCTTTAACTTCTTTAGAGTTTCTTTCTTTTCTTTTAATTTTTCAAGAATCTTCCTTGGATCTTTCAGTTCCTTCTTCTTTTTCTTTTCTTCTTTACGAGAACTTATCTCTGAAAAATCAAATTTACTAAATACCATTTTGCCCTCACTGTTAAATACAGGTTTGGAGGATTTCTGTTCAGGACCCTCAATGGATCCATTCTTAACAGATTGCTTAGATAACTGTTTTTCCAACTTCATTTGTTTGTGTTTAAGGTTTCTTTCATTTGCTTTCTTTGTCTTCTTCAGTTTAGCTTGTATGTTTTTCTTGTCTGCTAAATCTCTGAATCCCTGTTTCTTTTTTGCTGGAAGAGGAGACAAAAAATAGTTCTTGTAATGAAGGATACAACAAAAATGTCAATGAAAGAGAAAACAAATAATCAAGTGATGTCCGATGTTAGATACTTCTGCACACTTCTATTACCTTTTAAGGCTTCCAGCCGTTTTTGCAGCTCTTCAATGGTCTGGGCTCGAGATGTTTTATTTATTTCATTGGCTTGTCTGGAAACTGAATAAATTATGATAAAATTAATTACAAAATATTAATTGCAACAAAAACATCCACAAACAAATCTGACTTTCAACCCACTACCTACCCTTTCCAGGCTGACTTTGACTGGCATTCTTTTCAGGACCATCATCCTCAACATCTGAAAAATAAAATAGAAACTGAACTTACACACTGAGGTTATTTACTTATTATTAAACATCATGGCACTAGTTAAACCTTGATATCACAAATGTGACAAGTAACATAAGAGTGAAAGTGAATGGAAAGGTGGCTTTTGAAGAGATTTTTTAAGAACCTCAAGAAAAAGGCGAATGAGAATAAGCACTGTTTTCATATGTCAACGCTACTTTTAAAAATATAAGTGAAAGCATGCAGAAAACATAACCTCATAATACCGTACCTTGCCAGTATGTCGATGGAACTCGATCAAGCACACTAGATATAAAGTTAGATTCAGCTACTATTTTCTCTCTCAAACTATCCAGATTTAGCACGGTGCTACCATTATTCGAATTCATTATTTCTGTACACACGTTGATCACCATCAAGGCAAAACATGTGTTGGTTTATCGTAGCAGTGTCAGTCGAAACAGGCTGATAAACAATGCAAAAGAAATTGACATTATGAAATCTGTTATAGTTTGTGATTTGGATTTTTTTAAAAATTTAAATGTTTTTAAAAATGATTCACATTCAAATACAGAAAATTCTTGTAATTAAAGAGTGCTCTGGTTGTCTACAATAAGTAAGACTTTATTATATTGTATTTGGTGTTGAACTTATGAAAAATTGTTCCTAGCTCTTCTGCTGGATGTTATTGGCTGTTTTCTTTGTAATTGTTGTGAGTGAGAGTTAAGATTTGTGCGCTGGCAGTTCAGATCGACGCAGTTTCACATTTGTTAGAGATACGATGAATTTTTGCTCTATTGATGTTTCCAATTTTAGCAAAACGTGCCGTCTATGTTTGTCTCAAGGTAGCAATTTGATATCAGTGTCGCAAAAGACCTCTCAGACCTCTCCAGTTTCTATTTCTCGCCAAATCAGTGCCACTGTTTCTCTTGAGGTATTCATAATAAGTGCTTTTCAAGTTCAATTTTGACATTATTTGACACTGAGTTTGTAATGCTGACTAGTACTATCAAGATTTTATTTGTCGTATGTACTCTGTTCTCAGGTATCGGAAAATGATTGTCTGCCAGGCCAAATTTGTGAGAACTGTCATAAAAGGATCAATGAATGGTATACCTTCAAGCTTGTTTGCCACAATGCTAACGATGCACTGCAACAGTACATCAAAGCTCTACAAGGAACATTTCCAGGAGATCTCGATCCCAGCAACAAAGAAGTAAGTCAATATCAGAGACACCTCAAGCCAGAAGTTAATTTCTGTTTCACCTCTTGTTTTTGTTTCTTACCTTTCGTTCTTGTGTGTTTCTGCAGAGACCTGAGATTCCGTTTTCCATTTTTGTGGCAGAAGGACAAGATACTTCTAATTTGAAACGTGTCGCTATAGCTTTCAAAGAGGAGCCATGTGAGCTTGACTACAACGAAAATGATGAAAACGAAGCTGGATTTGGTGGACTTGATGCGTCGTCTTTATCCTTAAGTGAAATGGTAAAACATTTGACATGTCAAGTGTGTGGTAAATTGTTTTCAAGATACAACAATCGAATAGTGCATGAAAAGAAGTACCATAAATACGAGAACACCGAGTTGAATAAGGAGAAGCAATTAAGAAACACATTTTCGGGACAGTTTGTATGTAAAATCTGCCCTAGAAAATTTTCACGATTGGATTTTTTGAAAACTCATCATTTGCGTGTTCACACCAATTACAGACCATTTTATTGTGAATGTGGCTCTGGATTTGTCCGCAAGCATGATATGATTTGGCATCAAAGTACCCATGTAAAATATACAGGAAAAGGTGATGGACCAGAAGTGTCTTCAGATAAGGCTTATGAATGTTCTCTCTGTAAAACACCATTTTCCAAAACTGAAAAATTAAATGCACACATTCAATTGGTCCACATGGATAGCAAGTTTCAGTGCTCTCAGTGTCAAAGTAAATTCTTCAGTAACGAAGAACTCTTGTGGCATACCAAGGACTCTGACAAAAATGTGATAAAATCAATTAACTCAAACCCAGGGGAGGTATCTAGTTTGTGTTCCTTTACCTGCGATATCTGCAACCATACTTTTCCAGATATTGGATCATGCAAATCTCATATTTTGCGACTGCATTCATTGCCTGCTACATTGTGGAGCTCCGTTTGTGGTCCACAGCTAAACTTGAGGCTGTCAGCTTCTTCTCCGAGTGATTCTCAGATGAACATTCAGAAACAAGAAGAGGAAGATAATTACTATAGTTGTCTCGATCCACCTCTGTTGAAAGAAAATGACAACTCTGAGGAAAAAGAAATCTTGAATGATTGTTCTACTAATAAGTCCCTCATGGAAGAACATAGCTATGTCTCAAAGAAGAGGAAGCTTGAACCTCAGTTGTTTTACTGCAGCTATTGCGGCAAAGAGTTTAATAGCATCAGAGGTGTCACTGCCCATGAGAAGAATCACGCAAATGAAAATGCCTTTCAATGTAAGGATTGTGGAAAGGTTTGTCCAACTGCATCAAAGTTAAAAGTTCATTCTCTAACACATACAAATGATAAGCCTTTCAGCTGTGATATCTGCCAATTAAGTTTCCGAACATCTAGCAACTTTAAGGCACATAATAATCGTCACTCTTCAAATTCCGGCTTTGTTTGCAGAGTTTGCGGAAAAGAGTTTTTATCACCTTCTGGGCTGAGACGTCATGAGATTCTTCATACTGGCCAGAAATCCTTTTCTTGTGAGGAATGTGAAAAAACATTTGTAACATCTCAGGAATGTAAGAGACACATGAAATACCACTCTGGAGAAAAATCCCATGCTTGCAAATATTGCAGCAAAAGATTTTATGAAAGTGGACACCGTGCAATTCACGAACGCTCACATACCAATGACAAAACATACTCTTGTTTTACCTGTTCACGAATGTTTGTTTGTAAGTCTAAACTCAATCGTCATATGAAGAGCACTGCTCACATTCAAAGATCAAGTACGAATAAACCTCAAAAAGAAGCAGAAAGGCAAGTATTCGAGACTAACAGTGATAATGATGAAGTGTCGCACAGAGGGCCTAACATTTTTGATGACCTAGAAGCTGGTGACATTGATGACCAAAGTGATTGTACCCACAATAGTAAAAGTGACTTTCTTGAAGAAGTTTGATATTCTAAGAATATTATGCATGATTCAATTTACATTGAAATAAAAAGCTATTGTTATATCCATTAAGGCTGTGTTTATTTTCACTTCTATTGACATGAGCTTCCTCCTATCCTAATTTTTGTGCATACTATTCTATATAATTTTCAGAACATAATGAGGAAAAATGTTAAAAAAATATACAATATATTTAGACATTTCTTACAACAACACTGTTACAGCTCAGCTGAAACAACATAACTTCAATTTTAGATAGTATCTATATGTCAACAATAACAAAAAAGAGATTAAAGGATTCAAAACGGTCACTACAGGTTCAAAAAGGAACTTAATTAATTACAGAATCTCTAAGATTGCTGTTCTGTGAAAAATCAAGGGATAAATCTGGAGTGTGTATTGAGCTGTGTGTCACAGGCACAACCAGCACATTAAGACTAGCAGGGCATTTTCATAAAACTTGGGACACAAACACACACACGTCATCCAGATAACATTTAAAATCAAAGCCCATTCAAAAGAATATCCCTATTTTGAAAACATGAGAGAAGTTCCAAAACTATCACAGAAAGATCGGTGGAGTAAATTATGTTAAACAGTCATCACTGTCATCTTCATCAAAGAATAGTGGTGGTGGTGGAGGTTGAGGACGCCACAACTGAAAGAAATAAAAAAGGCATAATTCATAAAAATTTCTATTCTTGAAAAGTTGCTGAATAATGGGTCTAATGGAAGGCAGCTCAACTTGTGATACTGATAGGGGCGAGCTTGAAAGTTAAAACTTACCCTTTCCAAGGAGCTGTCCTGATCTTTTTTGTCTTTTGATAAAGCCTCTGAGCTTTCAAGGATGTGTGAGGTTTGAGCAACAGCTTCAGCACCTGAGATCGACTCAAATTGAGCACTTTGCGAATCACATACAGAGTGTTTCATTTGATTTGTTTTAACTGAATTAGTAGAGTCTGTCAGGGATCCAACTTTATCAAAACTAACTGCATTAGAATATTCTGACTTAGGTTTTGGTGTGTTCACAAGTACATTAACTGACTCCTTTGCCAGATTCTGATGCTGTTTCTCCAGCTTCTCCACAAATTCTAAAGCCTGTTTCTGCAAGTTAAGGAGAGCAAACAATTTAACGAGTTCTACCGATAGGCTAGCATACCGAAAGCATAATAATTACCTTTACAGTGGATGCTATCACTGTCCTGATTTGCCCACCCTCATAGCTTTGGCCAAGTGTGAACTGCTGGCTGAGGCCTCGGTACAAGGTGTTCATTAGGAGTTTCACATCTGTTATCATTGAGTCTACTGGAGGAAGATGCTACATGTCCAGGCAAAAATAAAGAGTTAAATAAAGTAATTGGGAAATAAATCAGAGTACATAAAAAAAAAGGCTAGAAGAAAAAGCGTATATATGTTCATTAACTCTAAACTGAGACAAGAGACACAACTAGATGATACCTGATTATGCTGCATGGTAAGTTTCAGTTTAAGTTCAGCACACTCAGCTTCTAACAATGAAATTGAATCGCTGAAATGACCTGCTTGTCCTTGCCTGACCTGCTCATTCACTTGAGATAACTCATCCTAAAATAAAAATGGTACAATATGAACAAAAACCAGAAGAATTGCACTTGAATGTAGTCACCTGACACATTAAACTGTTCACTTAATGGTCTTTTCTTACTCCTTCAGCAGTAGAGCCAGACAGAATCTTACATAGCATATGCTTTGAAAAATCAACATACCGAATGCTTTTGTTCTAGTTTCATGTATTTTTCATGAGCTAAAATTTTCTCAGTCTCAAACTTGGCATGTTCACTTGCGATTTGCTCTTGCAATTTCATATTTAATTCCTTCTGCTCATCCAGGGCATGACCGAGTTGAAAAATTTTATCCTCTGTTCGCAGACTCTCGCTACTGAACTCCATTTCTCGAAGAGACTTTTCCTTTTCTGGTGGAAAATAGAAAAGAAGTTACAGCATGAAGAGGAACTTATTTGCACTAGTATCCTCAAGGATCAATTTAGCAAACCTTGCAGTTGACATCGAGTTAAATTCAATTCTTGATTTAATTCAGTATTGCTTTTCTGAAGTGCTTGAACCAGCTCCTGGAATAAAACAATATTAAAAGTTATAGACTTCACAAGAGGCACATGTCCCAGCCCAGATGTATCATCTAACCTGCACTGTGGCCAGCTGATTCTGAAGGCTTGCCAGCTGGTTTCCTAGGGATGTTTTCTCTTCCTTCATTTGATGTATTAGTTGCAATTGCTGTTGGTGCTCTAGGTGCTGTTGTTCCTGTTTTTGTTGCTGCTGTTCCTGCTTTTGTTGCTGTTCAAGAAAAGAACTGCTTTGCTCCAGAAATCTTAAAATGCCAAAATAAAAAAAAATAAAAAAAAATAAAAAAAAATAAAAAAAATTAGAAAACATTAAGAGTCAATACAAAATTATTTCAATTGTTTCAATTGACAAATTGCTCTACAGTTAAATCTTACTTTGAATTGGTATTTAGGAGAGAAAATATTCTTTCATTCTGTTCTTCAAGGCGTTTATTTTTTTCCAAGACTTCTGCCTGTAGTGATTGATTATCTCTCACAAGTTTCTCAATGCTAGATAATAGCACAGTTGGTTCAAGACCGACCCCACCCATGGCAACTGGTCCAGGAATCATAGACGGGGTTTGTAAGTTGTCAACCTGCAGAAAGTATAAAATAATAGCGAGAGAAAAAAAACCCACATAGAACACAAATTAGAACCCCCTAGTCACAAACCTTAGTCGTCAACTGGTCTATTTTGTCACCAAATTTACTGAGATGCATTCGCATCTCTGTGTTCTGAATCCTAGCTTCTGATAGGAGCATAGAAATATGTGGACTTGGATCAGATGGTGACAATACTGTGCTCTGGGCAGCAACAAGTGGGAGCTGTTGCGAACTTAAAGAAACTACCTGTCCCTGTGACATCAAAACAATTTGCAGGGCAATAAGACACTGAAGTAAGCCACAAATGTTCAAAGTCACACAATAGGAAAACATTTTACCAGGACATTTTGCTGATGCTGGTTCCAGGATGAAGGTGACTGCAGGACTGATACTGTTGAAGTTGTATCAACTGACGTAGAAGCCGCAGAGGACTGATGGCGAAGGGAAGAAGGTGCAGAGCGAGTCTTTACTGGCCTTGCTTTCAATGGGGGTTTGGTACCTTCAGTAGTTCCTGAATCCTCCTGTGGATTCAAATACATTTTAACTCATAAAACTTAACAATAACTTTTCAACCAAACTTATGTACATCAAGAATACCTCTGTTTCTTCACTGTCACTAGGATTACAGATGACTGCTCCTTTGAGAGGAAGAGTTGCTTGTCCCATGCGGGCCATTCTGGAAATGATGCTTGCTTTATTTGCACGAGGGCCGGTAGTTAAGGCTTCTTTGATGGACGCACCTCTCGCTCGAATGCTTGATTCCTCAGTACTGCAACAGTATCAAAAGTTAGGATTTTATCAGCAGTGCCAAAATACGCTTATAATAGTAAAATGTACCTTGAATCAAGAGCACTGTCAACTCTACTCGCTGCAGCGTTCTCTTTGCTGCTATGTGTTACCGCTGAAGATAGCTCTTTAGAATTACTAGCATTGTCAATTTTATCACTGTCAATGTTCACTTCAATCAATAAAGGTTCATTTCTTTTGCTAGTGAGCCATGGCAAATTTGTTTTAAGTGGTGCAAGAATCAGCCGTAAAGAGCCTGGAGCAGCACCTACAAGCCCAGCAGCCCATCCAGAATTTGTGAGCTTGTGAATCAATGCACATTTCATCAGAGATTGACGGACCTCTACAGCCTGAAAAGAGGGCAGGTCAAAATCACGAATACAAAGAGTACTAGAAACAAGTTAAAATTTATAAATGAAACACTGTGAGATTACCTGTACAGAGCTCACAGGAAATGGCTGAGCAGAAAGTTTAAGTTGAACAGTATCCCCCTCTTGAAAATTACATCCAGAACCTGGCAGAATTTCTTGTGAAATGATGGTCTCTTCACTCGGGTCAGCGGCTCTATACCTTGCCACTGCCAACTGGCAAACACAAAACAAAGGCTTCATAAAGTTTTCACACTTATTTTCAAAACTAATTTTAGGATCTGCGAGACGAATACAAGTTGGACACATGGATAAAACTATTACGCTATCTTATCCATAAAAGCTAATTTTATTGCGCAGAAACAAACAAATCAACATACTTGAGTTGCAAAATCCACTGCATCATCCTTGTTTTCAAATAAAATGGACCAGTTTTGCCTACGATCATCATAAAATGACGCATATAAATGCTCCTGAACCTGATAAGGAGAGAAAAAAATAATAATTTCACAGCAGATGTATTACTATATTTTAAAAACAATTTTTGAGGACAGGCACATCAATTCTACTGATTGAATGGCTGAGAGATTATATAACTTACAGTAAATTGGAAATGGGCTGAGATTCTAGCGGATGTTATTTGTTGTTGTTTGCCCTTATACAGGAGGAGTTGGAATAATCGTGTTGAAGCATTTCCCAGGAGAGCTAAACCTAATTTTCCCTGGTGATTGTAATTTCCGTCTTCTCTGTTGCAAATAGATACAAAGCAACCTATTAGTCTCTTATAATTCAATTGTACGACAAATAAATTTCATATAATATATGTTTAGCAGGACAGAACGAAACACACAGTTTGAATGAAGTTACTGCTTTCACGACAACTAGTGAAAGCTTGTTACTGGCACTTGTTGAAGAGTTGTTAACAGATGATCTTCTGGTGGACGGTGAACCATCATCGTTGGACTGGTAATTTTTGGGTTGTTTAGGGGCTGTGTATGTAAGAGATGCATTGCCCTTGTCAGGAGATTTCTCAAAATTGAACAGTGATGCAAGTTTGGACCTGTGGTAAATCAACAATACAAAACAAATTACTTGCATCGGAGAGCTATTTTACGAATTAACACCGGCAGAAGCTGCTGTCATTACCCTGCTGCAGGATTAAACTCCAAATCATCGTCATCAATCACACCAAACATCTTCCATACAGGGTCAGCTGATAATACCTTGAGCGGTGACAGCGGTTATGAAACCAGAACAATCACAACCACAACATAACCTAAATCTGATAAGAACAATGAACTAACAAATTCTCATATTAGAATGCGGGAAGTGTGATTCTTACTTTCTCATACATCTCGAATCACAACAAAGGAGACCATAACCTGCCAGAACATTCTAGTACTGGCTGTGGTTTTGGATTGGAATCTTGCGTCACATTGTATCTCTCTTGGAGCCTTTGAGACCGTTTTTTAACAGCGTGGTGTTTCGTGCTCTAATCATCGCGTAAAGGTGTTGTCAACGTTTTTTGGTCACATTCCGCTATGTCAGAAGATCCCATGCCACCCAAAGGAGAGGAGAACAAGCCTATGATTATGGGTGCTATTCAGAATGGAGACCCAAGTGCAGAAAGTGTGGTGCTTCCGAACCAACCAAGGCCTCCTCGTGACATGAAGGGGTTGTTGCGATTTGCCATGGAAGCAACAGCCATGGAGGATGCTCCAAGCGCCTCAAATTTTGAGCCCATGGATGAATCGGTAAGAGTGAAAATAATAAACGTACTGTGGTGTCTCGTCTCTTTTGTTGCTTCTTCGTTGTAATCTTACCTCATCTTTATTTTTTTCAGCGAAAGAAGTTTTTGGACGAAGCTTTGAAAGCTATGACTGTGGATCTAATAGAAGTTATAACGAAAGCTCTTAATACTCTTCGCGGAGTAAAAGATTTGAAGCCTGATGATGACACTGAAGAATATGAAGAAGCATTGGAGATTATTTCTGATACTGTTGATAACATTGATCTTGCTAATGGTATGCACTAGGTATTTCTGTTAATTCTTCATCAAATCTTTATCTTCAATGTCCTGCTAGTTGTTGACTTCTTCATTCTCCTTCCAGATTTCCATAAAATTGGTGGATTTGATGTGTTGATCCCATGTCTGACATCACCCCACATATCGCTTCAGTGGCGAGCTGCAGAACTCATAGCTGAACTCACACAAAATAATCCTTATTGCCAGTCAAGAATACTGTCTGCAGGCTTGCTTCCTACTCTGTTGGACATGGTTGATAATGGATCGAGTGAGGCCGTTAAAGTGAAGGCTTTGTATGCAATATCATGTAAGCATTGTACATTAAAGTCTTAGTTTACTGGTCTTCCTCTCTTCTTTGGTTTTCACTGAAGTCTTTTCTATCCTCCGCAGGCCTTATTAGGGACAGTACTGCAGGCTTGGATGAATTCTCTAAGAAAGATGGATTCTCTGTTTTGCTGAGAGCAATGCAAAGTAGTATTGAAAAACTGAAAGTTAAATCAGCATTCCTGTTAAGTGCTTTGTGCAGTCAGCACCCAGCCATCCGAGGTAGGGACTTCTTAATAATGAAGAAAAATTCCAGTATCTTTTAATCTATCAGTGTCCTTATTATTATTACATATTTTTCCACATAGATGAACTTCAGAAGATGGGATGGGTTCATCAATTAGTCGGCCTCATAAATGAAGAGAGGACTACCAGCCATGAACATCTTCTGTCTGCTCTTCTAGCATTAGTAAGAGATCACATACCATCTTTAGAAGATTGTAGAGATCCTAAGTTGCAGCTCAAGCAAATGCTTTTGGCTTATATTGAATCTGTGAAAGGAAGGGAGGAGTGCCAGGTAAACTATTTGGACATGACATCAGACATATGCCCCTGAAAGACAATCTTGATAGTATTCCAAACCTGATTATCTTGTATCTTTTCGTCTTGCAGGAAGAAATCGAATATGCCCAACAGATCATTTTAACAGTGTTCTCAGATGATGGAATTGGCGCTGAGAGATGAGAATTTACCTATTGTAACTTAATTCATTTCTTCAGATGCTGTTCTGTCAATTGCACTAAGATTTTTGTTTGTTTGTTTTTCTACTCTTGTTATTTTATTATTATTAAATTTAAATGTATTGAATTCTTTAGCTTTGCCTGAATTTTCTCAAATGAAAATAATCTCTACAAAATCCTGTAGGACATCACCTGTGTAATAATTTCGATTTGAATGAAATAAATATCTGTTGATGTACTTGCACTATACCTTGTATTATGTTATTACTCTTTGCTTTGAGCAACAATCAGTTCCTAATTTCAAAAATTCAAAACTTGTTCAATGGAATTTTTTCAAACAGAGGAAACAAAGGTGGGAAAAGGCAGTATGAGCATAATATATGTAGTTGTTAACAGATGTAAAATTATTGAAAAAGAAGCTTTCTTTGTGAGACTTGCTGATACTTTAGCTTGTTTCTTTTTGAAGATAAAGGCGAACTTGAGTGATTCTAGGAAGGCAAATTAGAACAGCAAACAAAGCGAAGTGCATTCACAATTCCCAAGGAGAAATGATGAGTAATGCTGAGGCATAAATAATGATGGATGATAATTCAGTTTAAACAAATCTCAGCTGTTGTTTCATTATTTTCAATCTGGTACAAAGAGCTGAATTTGCAACTTCATCTCAAAAGTAAAAAAATAAATTCAAAAGATCCATTATTTCACACGTAGCAAAGTTTCTAAATCACGAAACGGCGATTAAAGGGATGCGTCGGTAGTACGCTATTCCTATGGACCGTTAAAACATTAGGGAAAGTCGAATATTGCTTTTATTGATTTTATATGGGAATTGCAAGGTAAGGAAGATCACCCCGATCCCCGATGGATGACTTGACTTGATCTCCGTGGGGTTCAGACTCCCGCCGCATCGCGCCAGAATCTTCTCGAAGGCAAAGAACCAATCAGCGACTTGTTTCCGGGTTATAACTCGGAACCATTAAAGCTTAGCTGCTGGTCAGTTTGTGGGAGTAGGGTGAAGTTACAGTGGACGTGCTAAAAACAGAAGACGCGCGCAGGAGCCAGTTCCGCATCCTCCTCTGGAACCTTCTAGAACATTCTCGAATGTTCTGGTGACGGATGCTGGTTTATAAGCCGGCGTCTCCCCCACCCTCTGCTTCACTTCGCATCCAGTCGTCTAGCGAGTAACGTGCTGCTTGCCGGCTGATTTTGTTCCTAGTGCTCTGGTGATTTGCTCTCTTTGTCAAGGTAAGATGAATTGCGTTTGATTTTCTTGTCCAGCGTTTACTTCTCTGGTGAATTTTGTATCCCAGTTGGTCCTTATTACAGTCGTTTCGGAGATTTTTCGGAAAATCGATTTTTTAAGTCTCCATTTTGAGTTGGTTGTGCGGCCCACACGTGCTTTTCAGGATGCATGAGTCAGGGTTTCTAGGATGTTCTTCGACGTGAAGTGTGCGAAAGACCCTGCTGTTAACATGTCCACTTTTTAATTTCTATTTCCTCAGTTCTTGCGACGTCAAATTCATTCAAAATGTTCGTGCCCAAGTCAAAATTCCTGTGCTTTGCTCGTCCTTTTCATTATTTGCTCCTTTGTGATATGCTGCTCCTGTTCGTGGGGGTGTAAAGAATGTTGGCAGTCTTATTAATTTATTCTGCTGTCGGTTATCACGTTTACTTCGATACTGTAATTGTTGAACTCTTTCCGTGTTCCATTTAAAAAAAAAAAATGTCTACTTGAATGACTGTGCTATTTCAATCAATTAGAGTTTTGACCTGTTTCAATCAAATTTGGTGAAGCGCATATTATTTGCTTGGCGCTGCTTCATATTAGACTTATCTGCTCTAGTGGGGAAGATAGGCATCCTTGTATGGATGCTGTGAATAGCGTAATCTCAACAATTTCTTCTGGATTTGGTTAGCTATGCTGAGATGCGAATTGAAGAAAAAGAATACTTGACACGGTATGAAGGATAGGATCTGCGGATGTGGATGGTGCATGCTGATGTTGTAGCCGATACTCCTGTGTTGACACTATCCCTCATACTGTGACCGTAATGTTTTTTCTTCAATTCGCTCCAAAGTTGTTAATTGAAATACTCACCATTCTATCTTGTTGCAGATGCCCGAAGAAATGCAGGGAGATGTCGAGACCTTCGCCTTCCAGGCTGAGATTGCTCAGCTTATGTCCCTTATTATCAACACATTTTACTCCAATAAAGAAATTTTCCTTCGAGAATTAATCTCCAACTCATCTGATGTAAGTTCCATTTTTTCATTATCTGTGCATTAATACTCTTATCGTTTGCTTTCTATTTTGACTCTTCCTGTTGCTAATAATATTCAATCTGTGCAGGCCTTGGACAAGATCCGATATGAGTCTCTCACAGACCCATCTCGTTTAGAAAGCGGCAAGGAGCTCTACATCAAGCTCATTCCCAACAAAAACGACCGCACCCTCACGATCATTGACACGTAAGTTTCTTATAGATCATGTTTTCCTGCTTGTTTTGTGGGCTGTCTGCATGTGATTAATATCTATTTTATTTGCAGTGGTATTGGTATGACCAAGGCTGACCTGGTGAACAATCTTGGTACCATTGCCAAGTCTGGAACCAAGGCATTCATGGAAGCCCTTCAAGCTGGCGCTGACATCTCCATGATTGGTCAGTTCGGTGTGGGTTTCTACTCAGCTTACCTGGTCGCCGACCGCGTCACCGTCGTGTCTAAGCACAATGATGATGAGCAGTACATCTGGGAGTCATCAGCCGGTGGCTCCTTCACCATTCGATCGGACACTGGTGAACCTTTAGGCCGAGGCACAAAGATTGTATTGCACATGAAGGAAGATCAGATGGAGTATCTGGAAGAGCGCAAGGTCAAAGAAATTGTCAAGAAGCACTCCCAGTTCATTGGCTACCCCATCAAGCTGCTTGTTGAGAAGGAGAGGGACAAGGAGCTCAGTGAGGATGAGGAAGAAGAGGAAGACAAGAAAGAGAAGGAGGAAGAGAAGAAGGAAGGTGAAGAGGAATCACCCAAAATTGAAGATGTAGGTGAGGAAGATGAAGACAAAGAAAAGAAGAAGAAAAAGAAGACTGTGAAAGAAAAGTACACTGAAGATGAAGAACTCAACAAGACCAAGCCTATCTGGACCCGCAACCCTGATGACATCAGCCAAGAGGAGTACGGTGAATTCTACAAGTCCCTGACCAATGACTGGGAAGATCATCTGGCTGTTAAGCACTTTTCGGTTGAAGGTCAGCTTGAGTTCCGTGCCCTCCTCTTTGTCCCGAGGAGAGCACCTTTTGACCTCTTTGAGAACAAAAAGAAGAAGAACAACATTAAATTGTATGTTCGCAGAGTCTTCATCATGGACAATTGTGAAGATCTGATTCCAGAGTATCTGAACTTCATTAAGGGAGTTGTCGACAGTGAAGACTTGCCTCTGAACATCTCTCGAGAAATGCTGCAACAGAACAAAATTCTTAAGGTTATTAGGAAGAACTTGGTCAAGAAATGTCTTGAACTGTTCGAGGAACTGGCTGAAGACAAGGATAACTACAAGAAGTGCTATGAGCAGTTCTCCAAAAATCTGAAGCTCGGTATCCATGAAGATAGCACTAACCGCAAAAAGCTTGCTGAGCTCCTGAGGTTTAACACTTCAGCCTCAGGTGATGAACTTTGCTCATTGAAGGAATATGTTGGACGCATGAAGGAAAACCAGAAGAGCATCTACTACATCACTGGAGAAAGCAGAGAACAAGTGGCCAACTCTGCCTTTGTTGAGCGCGTAAAGAAGCGTGGCTTTGAAGTTATTTACATGACTGAGCCCATTGATGAGTATGTTGTCCAACAGTTGAAAGAGTTCGACGGCAAGCAGCTTGTGTCAGTTACAAAGGAAGGCCTTGAGCTTCCAGAAGATGAAGAAGAGAAGAAGAAACGTGAGGAAGACAAAGCTAAATTTGAGAATCTGTGCAAGGTTATGAAGGACATTCTTGACAAGAAAGTTGAAAAGGTTGTAGTTTCCAACAGATTAGTCGAATCCCCCTGTTGTATTGTTACATCCCAGTATGGTTGGACTGCTAACATGGAACGTATAATGAAGGCTCAGGCTCTCCGTGATACCTCAACCATGGGCTATATGGCAGCCAAGAAGCATTTGGAAGTCAACCCAGATCACGCAATTGTTGAAACTCTGAGGCAGAAGGCTGAGGCGGACAAGAATGATAAGGCTGTGAAAGATCTAGTTATGTTGCTCTTTGAAACTGCTCTGCTCTCATCAGGGTTTGCTCTGGAAGAGCCTCAGGTTCATGCTTCTCGCATTCACCGTATGATCAAATTAGGTTTGGGAATTGACGAAGATGATGTACCTGAAGTTAAGGATGATGTTAAGGATGTTGAGATGCCTGACCTGCAAGCTGACGCTGAAGATGCATCTCGCATGGAGGAAGTAGATTAGGTTTTTTATATTTTCATTATTTCATCTTCATCACCAAAGACATTGTGTTTGTCGTTCTGTGCTGTCAGGTATTATGTTTTGTTTCCTGACGGCTCTTCATTCCTGCCAGTATTTCTGGTCTGATGTACCTGTTACCAGTGTTAGTGCGAAGCCATGTTTTCTTTTTTTAACTTAATAAACATTTGTGCCCTTTACATGCTGGTGTCTCTATACTTCCTTCATCCCTAAATGAAGATTTTGACTTGATGAATTCGATTCATTTTCATTAGCACATAGATTTTGTGAAAATAGAGCAATAGAGGGGAGCGCCTGATGTGTGCTAAAAATAAACTTCTAAAAATGCACTTTGCACTGTATATGTTGAAAGTGTTCTAAATTATGTAAGACTGAAAGAACTTCAATGAGAATGAAACAAATTTTGTTAATTAAAGATAGAACTTTACAAACTGTGCTAATAATTGATGTAACTTTGTAAAATATTACTGAAGTGATCTGTCTGGGTGTACTATACAAAGCTACAAAGTTAATCGGAGAGAAAAAAAATTTCTACTCAAAAAAATCCATTTTAAAGAAGAGGTCTCGTTAGCTGAGTGGCTAGCGGTGTCTTTTTTTCGGGCCCATAGGTTCCGAGTTCGAACCCGCTCTGCCTCCACATTTTTGTTCGAATGTGGAGGCAGAGAGTAGCAGTTTCTATAAGATGCACATGGATCCCTTATTTTGGATCATATGTTCGATTTCAGGCTCAGTAAGCTGAAATAAGTGTCCTATAAGTGCTCTAAAGCAAGGGGAATAAAGTAAAGTATTCCTGGGGGAAGACCAGGATATTTAAATTGTCAAGTAACTATTACTAGCAAAGATGTTCAAATTAATGTTGTAAGATCTGGTTAAACAAAAATTGAGAGAAAAGAGTTTCAGGACATTTCATAGGGACAAGGGGGGGAATGGCAGTTTGATTTCAAACACAAAAGTCGGTCAACAAAATTTTATTCATGGACCAGCAAATGTCCAAAGAACACTTGGGCGTCTACACTGGTACAAGTCAGTTTCCTTGTCCTTGAGGTTAATATCATTGAGAAGTGGATATTTTGCAGGTGATTGGATCATACACATGATTTTAAGAGATGAGAATGAAAGATAATGACACTGAAGTTAATGATTAGAAGTGAAATTCAGATCCAAAATTTCTCAAGATAACACAAAAAATCTCGTTATTAAGAATTGGATTTGCTGTTGATTGCAAGAGGATTGCAACCGGACAAGCATCAATAGATGTAATTTAGTAGCGAGCAACCCAGAAAATATCCACAAACAAGATTGGCCAGCAACAAACTCAGAGGCTAGCTACATTGTTCACATGAATATTTACAACCTTGTATACAAATTTATTAAATAAGAAATTCCTACAGTATGTACACAGACTTATGACTTGCGCCAGAGATGTGCTTCACACATCTTCACTCAATATGGAATGCTACTTACTAGAGATTCCTACCTCCTTCGCCACAATTTTTGGTGAAGAAATTCTTCAAAGATATTTGTGATCAAGGCCATAATTAAATCAGCTAAAAATCATCAGAAAAATTAAATATAGAGGGAAGAAAACATGGAGAAGCACATTTTCATCCGCAAATACTGTTAGTTAAGAATAATTTAAAAGCACAAACATGCTAACTAATGAAAAAAATTGAGGCCACTTTGAAAGAGGTATATTGGCTGATAAAGGTAGAAATGGAGATATTCTCAAACCAACAAATTACATTAGTGGAATACAAAATGCTGCAGATTAGCATTAACATCAATATGGAACAGCTACACTTTTGTGAGAAAATCACATACACAGAGAAATAGAATAAGAAATGGAAAGAGTAACTGAGGGAAGGTAATGTATAGCCTCTCCTGCCTTTAACAATTTCAAATCAACCATGCTATTGACTAAAACTCGATTCTGTACCGGGTGACAAAAGAGGAGCCTTTAAAACTACAGTTATACAAAATATATACATAAATCCTTACTTATATTGGCAACCATTCATGGCTATTGGCAAAGAGAATCACACAAATATCAAGAATGATAGGAAGAGACCCATCACTGTAGCTTCAATTGGGTAAGAACAAGATGCTCAATCAACATCAGCACAAGTATTAACAGAAGAACATTAAAATGAAAAGATTTACACATATCATGCCTGAGCAGACATTTTTGCGTCAACCACAAAAACAACACTTAAGTATTATAATTAAAGCTATTACTCTAAGCAGACTTAGCTGACTTCAGTCTACCACAAACAAAAAGATTAGAATATTAGCAAAACATGTGCAATGAATTCTTTTGCACAACATAGGGAGTTAATTAAATGACTTTGATAAATTTAGTACATAGGTACCTATGAATGTTAAAAAGTGGTGTTATAATCGTTGCAACAAATATTGAAATTTTTTGTTATAAAACATTATACAGATACTAATTTTTAAAATCAATTCAGCGTGTACCCGACAAAAAAAAAGGGAAAATGAAATTTTGACCATGGGATCAGCTAAATGGACCATATTCAAAGTTAAGACCTAAGAAAAGTGAGAAGTTTCAAAATTTACCCTCTTGTGTTAAATCTATTTGTAACGAATTGAATGTGTTATTTTAAAACAAACAACCACTCAAACTTAAAGGCACGATTGCACAAAGAGGAAAGCAAACATTTCACATTTCACATTAGTCATGTCCTTTATAGTGAGAAAGATTACAAATTAACAATCAAACCACCTGTGGCACATGTCTAAGTTGCAAGTCGCCCTGTTCAAATAAACAAACTTTGATTTCTCAGAAATCAAACTCGAGAAAAGAGGCACTTAATTGTTCCAGCGGAAAATCATGCAGCAACATGCCTCGCCAGCGAGATGCTGTACATAGTATCACAGGATCTACATCAAAACTAATCTCTGCGCAGCCATATTCATGTATTTAACAATTCACATTAATATTAAGATTTAATTTTCAATTTCAGTAGCATTTTGAGGAAATGCGGAATATAATCTAAAGGCAATGGCTTCACGCATAACAACTTGCGCAGTCAAATTGCTCGTTTGTTTTCTTGACACAATTTGTGAGTGTATTGGTTTATTTTCTCCATTCTATAAACTAAACTTATCATCAGACACCTGTCATGGCACCAGATTCAGTCGGTGGCGGGTTGTGCAGATGCTTCACCTTGTGATGGTGAGGTGGGAGACTGCCCTGGATTTGCTGAGGCAGGTGTAGACACTCGCTGCTGAACTAAAGATAGCAGAAGGTCGGAGTACTGCTGCATCATTGTGACGGCACTGCCGCTCCCTCCAGATGCAACCATATCCTGCAGTTTACTAGCAAGAGCAGGATCAGAAGTGGCTGATCCATTTGTCAGAGGCATTCCATTTGTGGTTGGTAATCCAGGAGTGCCGCCAGCAATGAGTCGAAGTGTACGTTGGGCTTCCCCAACAGCTCCTTCCAAACCCTGAAGGAGGGGATCTTGGCTACTGCGTTCAGAGTTTTCCATTGCTAGTCGTTTATGAAGTTGAACAACAGTGTCTGCTGTGCGCATAAGTTGTTCTGTGATGGATGAGATGAGTTCATGGGATACTGCAATAAAGGACCATAGTAAGCTATCATTCACATCGATAACAAAAACATAAAAGAGAAGACAGTTATCCGAGAGAATTATATGACTTACATGGAGCACTGGCAAGATCAACACCACTGTCTGTATCTTTAACAGGCAACTCCTGAGGAGATGGATCCAATTGGTGGGAATGATTGGATGGATTATTAGTTCTCAGGCGAGTGGGGCGAGGTGGTGGAATAGGGGGTTCACGGTCATTGCCAAAACGATTCATAGCTTGGCCCGCTGTAACAGTTCTTCTGTGGGGTATGGCACTATGTCCACCAGGTGGAAGACTCATTGGAGCTCTAAAAGCACAACAACAAAATATTTGTTAGGTTCTGAATTCCACTTTTATTTTAGTTGAGTTGAAATACCATTGACTCACCCTGAAGACCTGTCTATACTTGAGCTCCTTTGCCTGGGCTTCCCAACACATGGAGTCTCTTCAGAACTGGAGTCTTCATTATGTCCTACTTGACTCAGATTCACTGAAATAAAGGGTATTGCAGCACATATTAGATATTTCAAAAATCATTTGTGTGAATATTTCCGCTGAAGCTAAGTAAAAAAAAAACGTGCAGGATTATTGTACTAAGAACGTACTGCTTGAAAATGCTCCTGACAATCCACGCTTGGCAGACATCCTTCCTTTACTTCCCACACCACTAGTCATTTTATTTTGAGAGGAAATAGTGGGCCGCATAAGTCCATTCATCCGTGCAGCAGGTATTGGCTGATGGCTCAAACTTAAATCACTTTCTGAGTCACTCTGAGAAGGAAGAAGACAGACATGAAGTAAACTGACAAGACAAAAACTCACTCAACACAACATTTTCAAAATAATTTACCTGATTTAAAACACCAACAGAACTACTTCTAGTCATAGAGGGCCCAGCTTTAAAGCCAGGTCGAGGAAGTGTGCGGACAGCACTACTACTCTTGTGGTTTGACACTTTTCCTGAAACTGAGATAAAGATAAATTAGAAGAAGAAAAAGGAACACATCACTGAATAATGTACTTAAGTAACAATTAAAATAAAGAACTTTTTTTTGAAAATGTAGAGCAAGATAAGATTTCAAATTCCCACAAAAAATTTGAAATTATTACATTTTATTCCCTTGAAGATCACAACAACATCAAGAGTAGAATACTATTCCAGAGGTAATGGAACGGACATGCAATAAAAGACTCACGCTACTAGATAAAATGTTGCAAAGGCTGTGACTACTGAAGACAAACTTAACATGCTATTTTCCTTAAATACAGTTGCAAACATAATGCTTAAATTGAAAACTTTGGTGAAAGACACTGTTCCCTTTTGGTGACATAACTAGGAACCTGTGCGCAACTGGTACATATAAGTACATATAAAATGAGCCAGTTTAGAGAGCACAAAACTATATGAATGTAAGTGGCAAGGTAGTGTAGGGACAAGGTTGGCCTTTTTTTCCTTCCCGTTTTTTAAATTTACAATTATGGATACCTTGAACAGGTGTTCTCCTTGGAGAGGGATTTGCAAGATCGCTGAGAGAACAGGCACGTCGTATAGCACCTCCAGGTTCAGTGCCAGCATCATCACTGTCCACCGCTGTATAAGGAATTACAGAAATCAATATACATGCATGAAAGTAATTGAGACATCTATTCATCATCATCTGTCTTATTCTCTCAAATGGTTTACATTTCAGTTTAGATCTTATCCTGCAAACTAATTGCATTTTCAGAATTTTGAGAAATTCAGAGTTAAAAAAAAACAAACAAGCATGTTACTAAAAGGACAACAAAAAAACCGCAATGAGAGACAGACAGAGTGATGAAACTACAGTAACTTGAGGTAAAGCAAACACAAAAGCTGCTAGGAGACAAACATTGATACAACAACAAAGCAATAGAAAAGAAAATTACAAAAAACACTCCAACACATGTCAACAAAGAACAGCTAGCAATACAAAGCTGATATGGTCTGAATTATGTGAAAAGCAGCAAACCAATTGTGAGGGAAACCAAGATCATCCTTGCAAAAGCGGCAATTCTAAATGAAAATCACAACATTAAATTTCGACTATATTTGCCTTCTGATATGAAGTCTTGTTATTCAATTTGAATGTTAGTCTAAACAAACTCGGTAGTGATATTTATTTTTGATGGATCAGCATAAAAGCTATGAAGGGACACTAGCTTTGCTAATACTGTACATAAACAAAGCTTCACATTGAAAGTAAATTTCTGAGAAAGCTACCTGGAAGTACTGGAGTGTATTGGTATATAGTTGCTGTGAAAAAGAAAAAAGAGAAAAAAACACAAAGTATAAAAAACAGAAACCTAGAAAACAATAAAAAATAATAATTAAAAGACCTGAAAAGATACATAAAATGAAAAACAGCCAAACCTCAATAAAGGCTGCAATGAAAAATATTGTCGACCTTCCGTTAAAAAAAGAGGTAAGGATGGGTAGAGATATTGATCGGGTGATAGAAATTGCAAAATCTGGACAAAGAAAAATGAAAGAGATAATGTTCGGGATAGAAAGAGAGATCAAAATTGAACAGCAAGACACAATAGTCTGTATGCATGCAACACTATATTGAAAACACGGCAGTTCAGAAAGATAATATGCAGCGGTGCGACCTAGGCAAAAGGCGACAGTACAATGTCTGCGTTGTACCTGAGACACACTTGGATGGCAATAGCTGATGGTGATTATGATGTCGAAGTGCTAAACGCTTTGCCAGCTGATTTGATGCAGCTGGTGTGGGTGTATGCCGAGGAACAGACACTCCGGCAGGACGCGGCCACAGTCTTTTAGGAGAATTAGCACAAGAAGAAGAAGTGGCAGGGGTGGAAGAGCCAGAATCCCAATTCACAACAGCTAGACTATCATCATTACAATCTGAAAGACCATCATCACTTCGAGAGACAGACATGGATACAGTTGTGTCGGTATCTACATAGCAGGGTATGGAAGGTGACCTACTCATAAATTTTGACCAAGACTTTGGCTTTGGAATGCTAGATTCAAATTTTTTAGACAACAACTTGACGTGAGAAACTGTTTGCTGCGGTGTATTACTTGCAGTGTTTTCTGAGCTAGGACATTTGGCCTCCAAGCTTTCACTTTCCTCCTTGCTGTTGCCATAACAATCTGAAATCTCTTTGGCTACAGATGAAATAGATTCATTAGCGATTTGGTTTTTCTCCGAATCCTTTGAACACTTAGGTATGAGATTACTTCCTACATCATCGCTATTGCTACTGTCTGGGCTCACAGTTGCTCTTTCAGCCTTTTCAAAGAACTGCCCGGAATTTGTAGAGGTGAGAACAGTATCTCTAGGTGCAACTGCCTTTACTTCTATGCCTCTTATGTGTTTTGCTGGGGTTCTTGATTTTGTCCAAGTTGCACTTCCACTCATTAACTCTCTGGGAATTCCCTTTGTAGGCGTTCCAGGTTTCCCTTTTTCTTCCAGTTTTGCTCGTTCTGGATTCAAAGATGACTTCAGTTGACGTCGTCCTGGCCCGGGGATAGTCCCCATTTTGTAGATTGGTTTTGGAGGCTTGTGAGCAATGACAGGTTTCACTTTTACATCAGGTTTAGGGGCTGTTGGGGGGCGATTCATTGGAGGTTTCCTTTCACTCAATGGACAGCTTTGCCTCAGATTAGTAGGATCACCATCAGGTCTACCACCGCTATCAAGAGGAATGAAAAATGATTGTGGTTTAGCTTTTAATGATGCAGAACGGTTTAGTGGCGGAGAGGTGGGCTGGGAAACAGGACCTGGTGAAGTCAGCAAGTTACCAGAGAACTCTATAGGTTCCAAAGAGTCCAGTAAGGCTCCGTCTGGAACCATTGGAGACCCTGCACGTTCCCTGCCAGGTGCAAATCGAGAAGATCGTGTATCATGTAGACTTCTGGTTCTGAACACACCTCGATGATGTATGCTTTCATCCTGGTAAGAGCTGACAGAAAACTGATCTGAGGTAGGCCCTACGATGCCTTGACTGGCTGTCTCAAATCCGCTGTCCTCATAGGTAGGCATTCTTCTATTGGCAACACCACTGGCGGTTGGCATCTGCAGTTCACTATCATCAGTCAGAATACTCTCAGTACTCTGAGCATTACTGCGGGAGTCACGTAATTGTCGGGATCCAATACCTTGAAAAAGGAATTGGTAGTCGCTCTCATCAGTGAGAATACTCTCTGATGATCGACAAGCTTCACGATTCCTCAGGAAGAAGCTGGCACTACTGTGGCGGTCAATCTGTAGGATATCAGCTGAGGAGGAGAGTCGACTGCCATCAGATAAGATACTTTCTTGAGAAAGGAAGACCTCTCCAACTTGCCTATCTTGTCCATGCTGTCCTGTGGCACTTGCACTTCGAAACCTTTCAAATTCTGAAATATCAGCTGTATTAAAAATTTGATAGTCACTGACACATCGTCTTGGAGGCTTTCCAAATTCACTAGTTGACTCCAACGAGTCGGAGCTGAAACTGCCAGCATTTGATAACTTTTCTTCATTGTCATTATCTTCTAGCTCCGGTTCTGGAGTCTCAAGAATTGAATCTCTCGATCTTGATGAAGGTTTTCTTCTAAACATTTCACTAGGTAATGATACACTGTTAAAGTCAATATAGAAACTACATGATCTGTTCTTGCTGCTAAGAGAACCTTGTCCAGTTATTCCAGTATCTTCAAAATCAGTTATGGCACCAGAATTAGTGGGTGAATGAAGATCACCACAAACAGGAGACTCTGGTAGAGACAGTACGTTAGTGTTTAATGCCCGATTTGCGCGTCTTAATTTGTTAGTAGATATAGTAGGCATTCCAGTAAGATTAAGACAGGAAGGTCTGTTTGCTGTCATGGCAGCTAAAGAAATTTTTGAGGCAGGAATAGAAGAAGAATCAGAAGAGGTGAGAGAAGATTTGGGATTAAGGGTGGAGTTCTTGCAGGAAGAAGGTCTTTTAGTTGAAGACACTGTGGGAGTTGTTCTAGATGCAGGCTTGCCGGCAGGTTTGCTCAGGGATTTGTTAGGCTTAGGAGGTTTTACAGGCTTTGTTTGCTTCTTTGCTGTGGTGTCTTTACCTATGCCTGGGGGACGTTGCAGACGATGTGGTCCGCCATTTCTCCTTTCCTTCTCGGGGTAACGACTTAAATCCTGAATACTCTGGCTGCTCTTCAAATTTGACCGGTAACCAACCTAGAAGGGGCAAGGAAAATTAATTTCAAGGGCTAGATTGACAGGTAAGAAAGCACTTGAGAAAAAGTGACTGCATACACTCTGTAATTTTCGTCTGGTCTCCTCTATCCGCTTTTTCAATTCTTCTCTTTTCCTAGATGTTTCAGGCTCCGTTCTAGACTGCCATGCTGCATTGATAACTGCAGTATTACGAGTTGAAGAAGACAAACGGCCATGATATTGAGAAGATATACTCTTTTTGCCTGGTAAATAAAATGAAATGTAAAATTTAAATTGAACTAAAGCAATATCACAAAATAGATACTTTGCATAATAGTAACTAAATTTACCTGAGTATAGTTCCTTATTAGCATCCTGTTCAGCACCACTGAGAGAATCAAAAGTGTTTTTCAGGTACTTCTCACGCTGACCCATAATATCGAGACTTTCTGAACTGTGGATACAAAAGAAATATTTAAATTGGGGTGATTAAAATCAACATCAGATCAACGTTGACATCAATGAAAGCTTTGTTTTGTTGAAAAAGAGTCAATTTACCTGACAGACAGCATTGACATAAGATTGCGTTCTGCAGTGTCAGCACTTGGAGTTGACACCTCTTCATCATCATCATCACTGTCCTGGCTACCTGAGACTCCAGACGGTGAAACAAGAGGAAGATCTGATAAGCGTTCAGGACGCTGGTTTTTGCGCAATCTTCGTTGAGAACGGCGGAGCTCTTCAACATCCATTGCATTCACTGTGTAGACACTGGCAGGGATAGAGCAAAATACACATGAATGACTTTTAAAACTCTGAAGCCAAATAGTGACATCAACAGCATAAAGTGACTCGATTTACCTAGGGGTCTCCTCAGTGGCCGGATAGTAAATTAGTCTTTGAGAGTGTTCAGGTTCTGTTGACTCTCCTTCACCTTCAGAGTAATCTTCCACATCCCCATCATGTTCGGTGCTTTCCATATCCTATTTCAAAGAAATGTCAGTGATAACAGGTCATAAAAAAAGAAAGAAAAAAAGGAGCTCAAGACATGAAGTATGAAAAGAAGATGAGTTACCTCATATTTATAACTGCCTATGCTACTATCATCAGTGTGATGTCTGTTTCTATGAAGATCTGATAAATCATTTCCTCTGGTCATCGTAACTTTACCCATTGTGACCTGAAAAGAACAATACATTCCTTACAGATTTTAGATAATCACACCATTGCAGGTTTGTCAAGCAAAAAAAAAGGAAACAACCTATTTCTCAATATAAAGAGATGTGCAAAATGTGCAGTTCAGATTATCCTTTCAAACTGAAATCCAAGCCAAAAAAAAAAACGAGGGACAAACCTGTTCGGACGCTTGACCATTCATAAGTTCGTGCATGCTCTCAGGGCATGGCAGGAATTCATCTCCCTGATCACACTGCAAACCACAAGCACCAGAAGCACATAAAGCATTTTATAAGAATAGCTTGGAGAAAAGTTAAACTACATTTAGCAAGCAGTGCAACTCCACCATTCTTTGCAGTTGAAACAATATATACAGTAAGCCAAAGTTGCAGAGATTTTGTGACATATAAGCACATATTTGGACACTAGCTTGTTTAGTTTTAGGCTTCATTTGGTTGAAGAGAGTCTCAAAAATTTAATTGCCGTACTCGTTAAAAGTAAATGTACAAAAACATTAAATTTAAGATTTCAGCATTAATAAATGCAAGTAGTTATCAATTATTAATTCTTGAAAAAATTAAGACATTAACTCAGAGCTGGTTAACCACATTCTTCATGGGCTGATTTAAATAGATTTTGGTGACCTTATATCTCTTACCTGCTTATTTATCAGCATTGTTTCACGGCGGAAATCTGAATAATGACGAATTTCTGTTCCACTGTCAATGGAACTGTCTTTAGAACCGTCAGAATCCAATCTTTTGTCTGAAGAAAGAAAAAGGAACAGAAAGGAGAAATAATTACATAAAATTGAAAATAAATACCTACAATTAAGCTGAAATTGAACAAGGTAAAAAATAATCTGCTTCTTCGATGTAACAACAATACCTTGGAGTGGGAATGGGATCACTGAGTCATTGTCATAGACAGATTTAACAGTGATTCCTGTTGCGTCCAAACGCTGCGCCCAGCGTCCTTTAGGTGGCTCTATTGGTCTATTATTGGTTAAATTTCTGTGTGATGCGTCTCCTCGGTCATCCTTGATTTGCTTTTTGGCCCACAAGGGAAGTTGACCAACACTAAATCTATATTCAAACAGTACAAAACCACGTTAAACACATTCTTTACAATATTTTTATTTTTTAAAACAAAATTACACAAAGGAAAGGCAAACTTTCCACACCTGTAATCAGTATGATCCACACTGTTTGCATTTGGATCTAGCATTTCTGGAGGAGGAGGACCAAAATTATCATTGTCAACTTGCACGCCATTCACTAGTTTGTTGTTTCTTCTGAAAAGAATGAACTTATTAGAACATTTTCACTTAAGAGAAAATTAAATGGGCAAAAGAAATAATTTCAAAAGTCTCGTTATTTGAGGTTTTAACAAATTTACCTTCCAGCTCGTGCTGCTTGTTGAGCAAGTCTGGCATGCATCGTAACCACCATATCATGGGGAACCTTCCACACAAATATGCAACCATCTCCAGAGGCTGATACAAGTCGCTTACAGTCGTTTGTGAATCTCAATCCTGTCACTAATTCTGAGTGCCCTAACATAGTAGCCATACATTCTCCAGAGTAATAGTCATAAACACATAGTGTTTTGTCTGTGCATGAAGTCGCGACAAATATACCACTTGGGTCTAATACAACCTAAAATACAAGAACACATCAAATAAGCTCGATGATACCTAAGAAAATCAAAACACAGAAAACTTACTGGAGAAACACATTTGATTTTGAAATGCATACAAACCTTAATTAAAGATCCATCTTCCCCAACAGATCCTTTGAAGGTTTTAGAATGCTTTGCATTAGCAACATTATAAACTCTAATATTCCTGTCTTGACATGCAGTCAAAATATGTTTTTGTCCACAGTCTACTTCCATATCATACAAAGTTGTTTTACCAGCTGCATTATGACCACGAGCAAACTGTATGTTGCTACCACCTGGAGACTGTAAAGAAGAAGCACAGAGTCAATTTTGAGATTTCCATCATACAGAACAATAAGAAATGACTAAATATAAACTGAAAAATTCACTTACCCCAGTAAGTTGACGGAAAATTATTGACTTGTCTGCTCCGCATGAAACCATTTGCAGCTGTTGATGAGAGTTCAAAAATCTGACAGCTGTGATCGATGAAGAGTGATCGTCCAAAGTTTGAACAAAATTATAATCCTTGAAAAAAAAAATTAAAAAAATGTAATAACACAGATGTGTATGGTAAGATAATAATCATTAAAAATATTATTCCTACCTCATCAACACTAAACACATGAATTAATCGGTCTCTTGAAGCTGAAGCTAACAATCTATGTCCACTATCTTGGCGAGTGTACTCAAGGCATAAGACTTCAGCATCATGAGCTTCTATCCTGCATATTTCTGGGAGACCACCAACTTCATTTATCCTGTGGCAAAAGGTTAGAGAGTTGGATTAGATGGGGAATGTATGTTAAAGCTTGGTCACAACAATGTCTCTACTGCCCTACCTGATGTTTCCGGCTCTGTCTCCTGAGGCTAAGTGCCTACCATCTGGACTTATTCTGATTGACCTTACACCATTGCGACCATCATATGAACTGTCAGTTTTTTCAGCTGTGGATAGATCTAAGTCCTTTAGGTATGTTAATTCTTGATCTACGTACAATACTTTCAGCAGCTCCTGAAATCCAACAGATAAGACAGCATTCAAAGCCAGAATAAAATACAATTTTTTTTAAAGAATACTTCTTTAGTATAAAAGGCATTGCAATCGGGCTAAAGTTTCAAGGAACTCACATTGCTATAAATATTTCGCCTGTATGTTGGGTCTTGAGAGGTATCTATATTTGGGTCTAAATTCCAGACACGAATTGTATCATCACTGGAGCAGGTAACAAACGATCCGACAGGCATACCATTATCTACCCCCATTGGGTACATCTCCACTCCCCATATACATGCAGAATGGTACAGGAAGGAATGAGACTTTCCAACCTGACAAAACAAAATGACGCTTGAATATTGCAATGGAACATGCAGAAATTAAAAAGATTAAATGTGACCAATCCGTGGTGACACTTACCCTTTTGATGTCTCTGACATCCCATACGTAAAGGCTATGATCATTGTACACACAAGTGAGTTTATGATTTTGACTGTCATAGGCCAGAGCAATAGCATCTGGGTATTTGGCATTGTTAGGATGGGTCGCCATGTGGCTGAAACAATGCAAAATCACGATTTTTTGATCGATTCTAATGCAAACAATTACATTGCAATGTATACAATAGTTTTGCATTTAAAAAACATACCTGATGTTGAGACCTTGTGCCACATCGACACCCAAATAATGAGTACGAGGAAGAGTAGTAATAAATTGTAAAGTCAATGGGCTGAAACATCTCACAATGCCATCTGCACATCCAATAAAAATGTGATGCTCTCCGACAGACATACAATTGGCACTGCTTGTCTGAATACAAAAAGAATTATAAATTATTTAAGTGGAAAAAACTGAAACATGATAATTTGGCAGGATGAAGGTATACTCACTCTAAGCTCAACCCACTTGTCCAGGAGCCTTCTGTTGTTAAACTCACATAAGAGTCCTGACTTTGTTATGGCATAGGTGGAATCACCTGATTCCCCACGGCCACATGCTACATCACAGAAATAATTGTTTCGCTGCTCTCCTAAGATGGCTGACCTTCCCATAAGTGGAACGGGTTCTTTGTACTGTAAACAGAAAAACACAAGCGCTGATTCCAGAAATGGGTCATAAAATATAAATAATTGATAAGACAAAATCAAATTATCACCTCACTCACCTTGGCAGCTCTGGAATATTCTAAATACCAGAACTTCACATGGCGGTTTCCAACAGTGACAAAGTAGTTTCCATTTTCAGCAAAAGACACTGCTTTTACTTTGCTGGACACTTTGTTTGATGCTACTTTAATGTTTCCTCTCCAGTCCCAAACATTCACTATCATATCATGTTGGGAACCTACTGAGACCACATACTTGTGGCTGGGAGAGAATGCCTGAAAAGAAAAGAAAGCAAGACCATCAACAAAAACTCAAACTATACAAATTATTAACATTTTTTCAATTTCTTGAACATGCAGTCTTAAAATTCTTTTTTTCTTTCTCGCCAGCAGTTTCAAAATGACACGCCATGTTGATATCCATACTTTGTAATTGGAATCTCAAAACTATGCTTATTACAAGATTGCAATATTTTTACTTCTGTAATTTTTTCTAAACCAAAGGCAATGTGCTCGAAGCAACAATCATTTTTCAACAAAAGTACCGCATGAAAAAATATTGTTAAAATTTCTACCAGTGATAATATTTTTTTTACCAGTGACAATGACCGTACAACTCACCACGCAGTTGATGCCGTACTTGTGGCCGGGGAACTCGGCGACCTGCTGCGCGCCCTGGCCCTGCAGGTCGTTGAGGTCCCAGACGCGCACGCTGGGCGAGTGGCCGCATTCCCCCGTGCACAGGTAGCGGCCATCCGCGCTGAACGCCACGCAGGTGATGGTCTTGCGGGGCGCGTTCAGCACGTGGTACTGCCGGGTCTTCTTCGGGTTGAACAGGACCACGGTGCATCTGGGACAAGGACCAGGAAGTCATTAACCCCACGCCCACACCCGAAACAAAGCACCGTCTTTTCACTCTTTTCTTCATAACATGAGCAAATTTCGACGCAAATTTCGTCACATAATATGTACAGAAAGCACGCGCAATGAAGAATATACTGAAAGTACCCTCAGCAGCAGCGACTACAGAGCTCACTGCAAATAACAAAAATTAAATGAAAACATAACAATTTTGGGGAGCCCTTTTCGAGAAACGGGGGTGAAGTAACGCCAGTTTCAACATTTTTGGGGCTTGTTTTGCGGGTTGTATATAAATGCATTTTATAGTGCCCTGGCCCTGATCATTTTAGTATGGGTCTTAAAATGAACCCCAAAAATTATGAAACTGGGGTTACTTCTCCCCTGTTTCTCGGGAAGCGCATCCCAAAACTGTTCCCCCCAAAAAAGAAAAAAAAAGTGTACTTGAATATACTCACCCTGCAGGGTAGGCGATGAGTTCCGAGTTTGGGTCACAGTCCAGGGCCGCATTACTCGAGACGGTGAGTCCGAGCACGCGTTCCAACTTCACCTGGGAACAGAAAAAAAAACCGTCAGTGCACTGCAAACATTCAAACAACACAGAACTAGACCATGAAAGTGTTTAACCGGGCGAGTTTCCTTCGCAGCTCAAGTTTTAGCATAAAAGCTACAAATTTATCTGGGCCCAGGAATTTGTTTTTCTTTTTTCGCATGCAGGGCGATGGGGAAGGCAATTCAATCTGATCGCCGCAGCCTCCGCTGCTCCCTCGCGCCAACGGCCCACGCGGTATCTACTCCGAATCTAGACAGCAGCGCGAACTATAAAATCCGCAGCGAACGGTTTGCGCGTCCTTCCCAGCCGATTCGACCAGGGAGGAGGTAGAAAGGCCGTAAACAAACTAGGAGAGCGAGGCGCAATGTTCCGTTTACGATATCGCCGCTATGTGGTGTTTATTGTATCTGGCTGAAAGCTCCCCGTACACAGGAAAAAAACACAAGAAAATAAAAGAAAGATTCTGGGGCAACTTAATCCAAAAACAACGATTTTAAAAAAAATATTTTAAGGTCATTTTAGGTTCTACTCCAAAAGAACAGAGAAACAACAAAAAAATCGTCAGGAAAATACCTATAATTTTGATATTTTTTTGAAACCCTGGATTTCGGGTTGTCTCGAAACCTTTTTTGTTTCTTTCTCTCTGTGTACAAGGTATGGTCTGGCCCGAGCCTGCCGTTCAAAGAGGGCGAAGGGAATCAGGATAGCTGCGTGCTGCTGCGTGCCATACCACCACTTGAGGGCCGCTCCAAATCGGACAGCGAGCCTCGAGGCGAGCCGTGGGGCCGCAAGAAAGCCACTTGGGTTTCTGAGCGAAAATACATCTTTCTTCCACAACTGCCAAGTCAGTAGAAGAGACAAAAAATATACGAGAACTTGAGGTGCGGTATTCTGACATGAATTTTGTAACTTCCAAAAGAGATGAGGTTGGTATCAAAGGAAAGGACAGCGAGCAGCGCGAACCGAACCCTGTGGCGCTGGGTATGGGAGGAGGGGGGGGGGGCACCTTCCATATACGGAGGCCCACCAGATGTTGAGCACGTTGCACAATGAGTCGGGCGTGGCGGCGCGTGGCGGGACGGGACGCTAGGCGTCGTGGCGCTCTACCACCGGGACGCCACCGCCACACCGCACAGTAGCCTCGCAATCAGCCAATATTTACGCAAAAGGAGAGAAAACTGAACTAACCTCACTCTAGTCAAGTGGAACAAAGTTATCACTAATTCGCATTATGTGTGAAAATGTTACTAAGTCCGAACAAAAAATTAATAGATACTTAGAGTGTACTTCCCGCCAACACGAGAGCGTCAGGTCATTTTATTCCTTCATTCAAACATAAAGCACCAACTCAGAGATAAAACAAAGTGGTCGTTGATAAATTAAGTCACCCACCTAGGTGCCATTGATCCCTCCTTCACCAAGAGATTTTAATTGACTTCTCCCGTATTTTTGGGTTGAATTAGGGGGAAAAGTTCGACAACTTTGCGTGATCGTTGTCCAGACTCCGTTCCAAATTCCTGAAGTAATTCATGGACAGCCCCCGATGGAATACGGCCGAGGAAGCGGGAGCAGATCATGATCACAAGCGGACATCATTAATCAGCACGCCAGAGCCCAGTCTAAATTAATAAGCGACACCTCATTGATTACGATAAGAACGTCAAAAGAAAGAGATACGAGCAGACGTACGCCATGAGTCACCGCCTGGCGGGGAGGCACACCCGTCAGACACGAGTGTGAGGCGGGTCTGCCTACCCGACTGTCCCGCAGGGGCTCCCAGCGCGCTGCAGCGGGCACCAAGAGAACGCCACAGAGCATCCAAACGGGCGGGCGGTAGGGCCGGGTTAAAATGCCCGCCCGTTTGGATGCTCTGGAACCCGACCCAGTGTGGGCGACACGAACCACGTCGAGGAGCAAGAGGACGGAGTGACGATCAGGAGGAGGATACGGGAGGCCTCCACCGTGGGAATACGGAGTGACGAGGAGGAGGTGCTGGAGCAGGAGGATGAGACTGTGGGGATAAGTGAAGAGAAGGATACAGCCTGGCCTGTGTGACTCAGTGACAGGATGGATCCAACCGGATCCAATCCATTGTCAGCGAACAGAGCAGAACTCTAAACAACTTGCTCGTCCCCAGTGCCGACATTCTGGCCAGTCTTCTTATACGGGACGGCGCCCACATCTCACCGCGCTGAGTCGTGCCACACTAAGTGGGGGGTGGGAGCCACATCGGCGAGGTGCTGGGGCCCGGGGCTCATCATCCTCGGCCCCCATCACATCTCACCGCGCTGAGTCGTGCCACACTAAGTGGGGGTGGGAGCCACATCGGCGAGGTACTGGGGCTCGGGGCTCGTCATCCTCGCCTCCTTAGAGGAGAAATGAATGGCCGTGGAATGGCAGTCACTGGCTTCGATTGGCACTGCGGACGCAAAGTACCCCGCCCAGGGCCCGGCCCGGCCTAACAAGGGAGGTCGGCGAGAAGAGCAGAGAGTAGACAAATCATGGCTTCTGGATCCGCGCCTGCCGAGAAGTGGCAAGGCGCTGAGACGATACGTACCCCACGTCAGTATCATTGGCGTCAGTTTCAATCAGTCCAGTTTCATGAGGAAGATTCGCACAGAAAAACCAAAACCCTGATTCTAGAGCAACCCAACCCGGAAATTAAAAATAGGTAAAACAATATTTTGGATGTCATTTTGAGGCCTATTCTATAATGATCAGGAATCTACGAAATGCGTTTTGGAATGAGTCTGAAAATCACCTTCAATTTTTTTTTTTTTGCTCTTGTTTACTGGGTTGGACGACACAAAATCTGGGTTTTCGAGTTTTTCTCGGCGGTCCGCACCGCAGCAGTTCCTCGGTCACGTGACAATGGCAGCTCTCGCCACTGAGTCTCTCCGACAAAGCTCAGCCCGCTGTTCGGGAAGCATAATTTAAAACCTCCTATTCCGCTAGGACGGGCAGGGCAGGGCCGCCGTGTCATGAATTATAACAACGACGGGCAACACCACGCCACGCCCCGCCACTGCAAACGGACGTCAAAAAGATGCACCGCGGAAATCAACCGTCGAGGGGCCGGGGGGGGGGGGGGGGGGGC